>VTPC01003537.1:175744-234463 GCA_011009095.1 Ignelater luminosus | reverse complement strand
TTTAATGCGATTGCGATTATTTATAGAAGTTTTAATTGAAAGTATTTTACAATATCAATAAAAGTAGTCAAATTACATGCATATTTGATAAAAATTCATTTGTAATTTTGCTTAACATTTATCTGGCAGCAGCCAATTCAAAAGCGAAGGTAGAAGAATAAAGAGTCAGCAGCAAATGCGAGCGTTGCATCCGTACTTAACTGGAGCTGAATGCAATAATAACGAACGCAATATCTATTTAAATCAGGTAGCTACAATTTCCTGACTGTCGCATTTCAAAATTAATTTGAAACAGACGAACCGAATTATATTTAGGTATATTTTAGTTGCGAAATAAGCAGAATGCGTTAAATTTCTTTATGTAGATTTCAAAATGGCTAGATCTTAGATCGTTTTTAGTTTCCACTGATTTAAGACGTGACTGTCTTTCATGTAAAGACTCTGATGTAATTAATTGAATAGTCCGGATTAGCGTTGTCAGAGTTCATAGTCAATACATTTGAAATTTGCTGCTTAATTCCGTGTATCCTAGGACGACGAAGCCGGCGGTTTACTTCTAAAAGAAACCTTACAACACGATGCAAAACTTCAAAGGATTTTCCCAGATTAAACCAAAGCGAACAAATCGAAATTCTTTGTGTTCCACATTACCGTAAGGATTGTCAGAAGTCTCAAGATAGTGAAACTCAAGGTGATACTGCTGAAGTATAGATGCTTGCTTTCTTTTAAAGATCTCGGCGTTCGTTCTCTAATCATATATATATATATATATATATATATATATTGCAGTGGATTTTGCCTATAACTCCAAAATTTACAAAACTCTACAGAATTTACATAAAACGTTTCTCAGCCTAACAATATTTAATTTTATTAATTTAACAAAATTAATTGCCACCTTTGGTTGGATTCGAATCGACATATTTGTAATTTAAATTGAATGTTTAATTTTATATTTAAAAATTAAATTATCAGTTACATGATTGTCTTGCATTTATAAAAAAAAATCTTAATATTAGTTAATTTATTATTAATTAATACTTGATTATATCTCAAATTTATAAGTTGGTTTATTAGTATCAAAATCTAATTAGTAGCAATTCCAATTTCACATTTTGTGCAATTGGATTTTCTCGGTAGTTTGCATCTTTTTACCAGAATCCATAAAAATATATGTTTCTATAGACTTTGGCCCTTAATCTAAAATACGGAATGTTGCCCAATATCCAGATACAGTATCTAAATCAGGGCAAATACTTTCAGGATACACACTAAGATAAAAAAGGTATTCTAGATCTTTATCTCTAGATGATAGAAAACTCCCAATCCTCAACTAAATTAATTTGATAAGTGCAATATAATAACTAGAACGTTTGGCTTGCTGTTGTTTTTAAAAAATGGCACTAAAAATGTCAAGTAATGTATTAAAAAAATTAATAAATAAATACTAAAGTTTTTAGTGTTTTGCCGCAGTTTTATCTAGCTCTGCAAGTTGTATAGAAAATCATAGCTCTTGCGAACAATGCAATAAATAAACCAACGGGTTATGGGCCCAGATACTAGAAAAAACTATATAGAATAGCGTTTAAAGCATGAAGAACAATAACAATTGTGCTTAATTATGTGCAGTTGGCTTGTATTTGCTATTTGTGAACTTTGCAAATTTTATATTCGCGTGGCAACACTTCCTGTTATCGAAAAGTTGCTTAGAAAAGAGAATTACACATCATAAAAATTGCTATAAGGGCGTGATAACTAGATTCTTCAAAATGCATCTAAAACTCGAGATTACCGGTAGGGTTACTTAGAACTTTAGTAACAACTTGCTTGATAGCCTGCAAGTAGTGCAAGTCTATCAGATAAATACGTCGATAATGGGCATTAAAAGTTCTGGCATGGCTATAGCAGCTACAGCAAATAAAGTAATATCTGAAATCTTAAAAATTCTTATTTGTAGCAAGGATGTGCAACGGAGCCCCCAGTAAACCATGCTTGTATATTTTACAGATTAATTGTCGAAACTTAATTATTTTTATCATTTTGATTATATTTCTGCTGACAGATTTGTCTTTATATGAGTCAATTTAGATTTGGGGGCTCTGGTTTATGTAATATTTTAAAAAAATCCTTGAAACTTGAAAGTTTGCTAAAGATCAGCCAAATAAACAAGTGAAGAAAAGAAGATTGAAGTCACCTTAACTCAATCAGATGATGCTATGGAAGAAGAAGTTGAATCTGATGAAAGAGTAAATCAAGAGCCACTACAAAATTATGTAAAAGTAAGGCAAGTATTCCAAATACCACAGAAAGGCTCATGATTGGTTTTTTACATATCTCATAAAAGAAAATTCAGCTGAAGAGCAAATGCTAGAAAATGAGTCCGAATGTGAGATCTCGCTGGGAAAAAGACTATAGATGAGGAGCTAAAATCAATCAAGAAAAATAACAGTTATTCTCTAATAGACTCTGTCACTAACAAGAAAATATTCAATACAGAATGGGTTTATAAAATTAAAACAAGTGATACAGATAGAGATGACAGTCGAAGATCGAGATTCGTTACAATCAGATAGCTTGAAGAGTCTATCAAGAAACTTTTAACATTAGCTGTAAAAGAAGACCTTAAAACTGAATAAACAAATGTAAAGACTGCTCATCTTTAAGGAAATTTAAATGAAGAGGTATACTGAGTGATTCAAAATGATCGAGCACAGTTTCAATTTCCTGCGAAACAAAAGTATTTTTAAAGTTGGTAGAATCACATCCTTGATTTAGCCTTGTTTGACATTGTCATGTCAACACGTACGCCATTGACTGGTCAAGTGACAACTAGCAACACGACAATTCTAAGCTACAAAAATCACTGAGATGTTAAAGTGGGAAATTCAAACTGTCATCAATTTGCATTTTGCATCACTTGGTATGTATACAGGGTGTTTTTAAACCTTTCTTGTTACACAACTTTTTTTCCTAAAATGGGCCGTTTCCGATATACTGGGTTTCAAAGTTTTATTTAAAATTCTTGTTTTCTCAATATTTCAAGAAAAAAATGAGATATCAAAATAAAGTTTCTTATGTGTTTGTTGCTTTAAAGTGTCTACTACTCTATCTGGTTTTACGTTTAATATCCTTATCACAAGCGTAGAATTGGGGGGTAGGCTGCGCTAAAAAGATTGTTATGCTACTAAAAAAATTAAAAATAAAATTTATTTTTAGAATCAGCAGTCGATTTGAAACAAAAAGTCACTCTTTATTTGTTTTGGTAAAATGCCTCATTTTCTAGTAAAATCAGATTTTTCAAAACCTTTCAAACTCGACGAGCAATGACAAGATCCCACGTCATATCAAAAGCAGGATCTAATTATTTGCATTGCGTTCCTCGACAAATATTAAACATTTTTGTCATAAAGCTCTTTTTTCCAAGGTACAACATTTTTGAGATACAGGGTCAAAGTTAAATTTAAAATTCCTTGTTTTTTATCTTTAAAGAACAAAATGATATATCGGAATGAAATTTTCTACATGCTTGCTACTCTGAAATGTCTATTATCTCACGTAACTCTGTGTTTGATATTCTTATCAGAGGCGGAAAATTGGGGATGGGTTAGCTCCTTACGAGCGAAAGATTGTTATGCTACTGAGAAATTAAACAATGTTTTTATTTTTAAAACCAACAATCGATTTGAAACAAAAAGCTACTCGTACGTCCTTTCCGTAGAATCGTTTCTTAGTAAAATCGAATTTTTCAAAATCCAAATGTGTCGAATGGTCTATGGTGAGGTCATACGTTACGTCAAAAACAGAATGCAGCTATTCGCATCGCATTGCTCGACAAAAACTGTGTATTCCTTGTCATATAATCTTTTTCTTTAAAGTTTTTCGTATTCGAGATAGAGGGAGTCGAAGTTTACTTAAAAACAAGAAATTTTGACACCTTGTATCTCGAAAACCGTGCACTTTAGGGAAGAAAGTTATCTGACAAAAAAAATTAATTTTTGTTGAGAAATGCGATGCATATAATTAGATCCTTTTTTACGATGACGTATGACATTACCATACGACCTTCAACTTGAGAGGTTTTGAAAAATCTGATTTTATTAAAAACGACTCATTGTACGGAAAAAATGCAAAAGTAGCTTGTTGTTCCAAATCGATAGTTAATTCCGAAAGTAAAGAATTTTTCTATTTCTTCAGTGATGTAACAATCTTTTTTAGCGTAGGAGGCTGGCCTACTCCAAATCCCTCTGCTAGAAATATCAAGCGGAAGACTACGTAGAATAGTAGACATCTTACAGTAACAAGTATGTAGAACATTTCATTTTGATATCTCATTTTGTTCTTGAAATATTGAAGAAATTAGAAATTTTAAATTTAATTTTGACACCCTGTATCTCAGAGATGCTGTACCCTGGCAAATATTTGCACTCATTCTCAAAACACCCTGTATATTGTCACCAAATAAACTTTGCGCAAGACAAGAAAATCCCAGACTGTAGAAGCTAAGTAAGATAAAAGGAACTTTTAGATACGCCTGTTCGGAAGAATAGTGATACAAATAAAAAATAACAAAATGATGGTATTGCTTGCTAAAACTCGAAAAAGTGTCACAATTGAATATGCAATAATAACCACTACATGAGGCAAGTGTTACTTTTCCGTGCAAACCACGGCCCAAATTGGAAATGGAAACTTCGGAATTCAAATTAGCATAAACCAGCAGAACCCGTCTCAGCTAAAGATTACAGGTGACAGTGTGCCTAAAGATGCGTTACAGAATTCTCACACAAACTTCAGTCCACCAGAAAATTTCTTAGTCTGTAATAAAGAAAGATACCAGGCAGTGTTATGAGTGATAAAGTGTCCTACAGCAGAGTTGATTCTAAACAAGCCAGTAACATTGACAAGAGTCCAGAAAAAATTACTACCCGCGTAAGCGACGTAAGTCTGTGTAACGTCCTATCAGAAAGAAGAAGTAATCTAAATTGTGAAGCCTCGACAAATATTGACAATTTATCAGACAAGGATTCAGTCTCAGATGCAACAGTTGACTCGGATGATTCGGTAGCAAATCCAAATTTCTCAGAATCATCAGCGAGTTCCTCATCAAGTAATAAAACGTCGTCGTCTTCTGAGACAGAAGAAGATCATGAGGCATTGCAAAAAGGTTCTGCGAACCAGAATTACACTGATAATTTACTGGAAAGTAGCAAACGCAGAAAAGAATGTCATCCAAGTGAAAATGTTAAGAAAGGTAAGAAGAGAATAACTGATCTAGGAAAATGGAGAAAAAATCTTGCGAAACAGCAAAACAAATTCTAGAGACAGTTACATATCGAGCAGTAAAACTAAGAAAGTTTTTAAAGCTAAAAAGTTACTACCACGTGCACTGAAAAGTGTAAACTCAAATACTTCAATAAAATCACAGAGAATTATCGTAAGAACATTTTTTGGCAAATACTGGGAGTTTAAAAGTTTACAGGGCAACGCGATTTTTCAGTGGCAAGTATTGAAGCTATAAATTCAAAATACTGGTGTGTCAGGGAAAGCAGCCATCGTCACCTTAAAAATGCTTTCTATTTCGAGATTTGTGGCCTGAACATTCGCGTTTGCAAATTGTTTTTTAAATCATCTTTGAAAATCAATAATAGACCGATGCAAACGGTGATAAAAAAATTCTCTTCTATAGGAGAGATGATCGCACCAAATTTAAGAAGAAAGCATGATCATCACGTAAGGGTAGGTGACGAAATAAAAAGCCACATACAATCGATTTCGAGGATCGAAAGTCATTACTGTCAAGCAGATATTACAAGAGAGTTTATTGACGGTGTCAAGATATTAGCTGATCTGCATAGGGACTACGTTGAAATGTGCCGAGAAAAGAATGTAGAAAGATCTAATTACGTAATGTACTCCCGAATTTTCAGTGTGTACCAAAGAAATGGAAAACCCTTTGTACGCTTTCACTCTAAACTCCCACCAAAAAATCACATTCCCAGAAGCTTTGAAACACTTCTTCCGCTTCTCCCTGATGAAATTGCCACCTCTGCCATGGTAAGACACACAATAGATGTCATCATAGCAGCAACATCGCGAGTGAACCCTGGGCAAATTCCAGTCATTATGGCAGACCAGCCAGTGTACGCCATTGGAAAACAACCGCAGTGGAAGTTTCCTAGCCAGTATGGTGAGAACAAGATCGTGCTGATGATGGGTGCTCTCCACATAGAGATGATGCTCATAAACATACTAGAGAAATGGCTAGATGGACTAACGCTCTTTCAGATGCCGATATAACTACAACTGGCGTGGCAGATTTGAGTCTTAAATCAGCACACGTGGAAAGATCACGCTATGCTCAGGAGGTGACTCTAGCATTGTTTAAAAATGCAAGCTTTCAGAAAAAGCCAAGATATAAGCGAAAATAAATGTGACAGTGAGCTGAAGGTTTGGATTGCAACGAAAATAGACCAATCCCCACAATTCCTGTACTGGGATATTGTTATTGAACTGGAATCTCTGCTTTTATGTTCAGTAATGAGCATTCGTACATCCCATTTCCAGTTGTTTGTGCACGCATTGGAGCATGTATGCCCATGGACATTTGCCTTAGATGCACTCCACTACTCTAGATGGTTATCTGTCTTCGTGCGAACTCTTCAGGATCTTTCTGAGCCTCATCCATATGTATATTTAAAGTTTTGTAGTGGTCACTTCACCAGCTCAAGGACATCACAATTAATGGGCGAGTTCGAGGAGAACCTTTTTCCAAGTGGGAAACGAATACAAACATTACCAAAACATCACGAAAACACTAAAGCATTTGATGATCGCTTTCGTAGACATGTAGATCAGCTCATCGCAGTTTTAAACGATCAGGGGGTATCTTAGTTTCAGTCGACAGCAAAGAAAATAATTCCCGAGGAAGATGCAGTGCAAATGATAAAAGAGGCTTCCCAAATAGGTACTTGTCAATACAACAAATACGTTACTCATTGCCTTGACTCCACTGAACGATCAATCCATGATATCATTTCTAAAAACAAAGTATCAGTATTCATTGCTCCAGTAAGGAAGAAGACGTCGGCAAAAGAGAAAATCAGAAATTTGCGTCGAGACGCAAACATATTCTGCAAATTGCATGTAGCATCCCAATCAACCATTTCCTCCATCCTTTTCATAAATAGGTAGACTACGTAAGCCAAGCAATAAACAAGATGTTTTAGCCTGCCTTGAATTTGAAGAGAGTGGCGATGTGTCATTTTTTACTGCTATTGCGCAAGATATTTACAGATTTTTACAACTCCAAGTTTAAGCCATATATTGATCACATCCTACGGAGTACATCTAGAGTAAACATTGTTTTCGACAGGTACATAGATGGTTCCTTGAAGAATGATACCAGGGAAAAGAGAGAAGGTCATCGCAGTGATGTACACATACGTGAAAACTTATCAACTGTCATTCCAAAAAATTTTAAGGATTTCCTAAATGATGCCGATAACAAGAAACAGCTATTTGATATTTTAGCACGACAACTTATTGAAGTGCTATGCAAACAAGGAGGTTGTCTGTACTAACGAAGTCCGCATCCTGACATCAAATAACTCCCTAGATATGAGCAATTTATCACCCACCTGGCACGAAGAAGCGGACGGTCGACTTTTACTGCATGTGAGACGTGCAGCTGAAAATGGACATTTAAACATATGCATTCGAACAGTGGACTCAGATGTGGTAGCCATCGCTATAGGTGTGTTTAAAAAAATTTCTAACATTCAGGAGCTGTGGATTGATTACGGTGTCGGAAAATCTAAACGATTTATTGCAAGTCGTGATATATGTGCGAAAACATGTCCAGAGCTGCAAAGAAACCTTCCAGTATTCCATGCGTTCACTGGATGTGATACTGTTTTGGCGTTTTGTAGAGTAGGCAGCTAAACTGCTTGGAAGGTTTGCTGCAAATAGAGAAATGGACGGTGCATTTTGGCAAATGTGTGAGATTCAATTCCCGATGAATGAGGATATAGTAAAAGTGTTAGAAAGGAACGTTATCCTCATTTATGACTGCACATCACATTTAAACGAAATGAATAAATGCAGACGTTATCTTTACACGAAGAAGAATAGGACAATTGAGAACTCACCGCCAACTAAGGATGCACTACTGCAGCATTCATTGCGTGCTCGGCTTCAAGCTAACATTTGGCTGAACTGTTTTGATAACATATATATGTGCCTCCAAAACCAGACAACTATGGATGGAAGATGGATGATGGTCAGTATATACCAATATGGACGACAGTCCTCGATGCCACTGAAAGCTGTAAAGAACTTATTTCCTGTTCATGCAGCAAAAGATGTTGAAAATAAAAATGCGAAAAAAATTGGGCTTGATGTGTCTGTCCTTAAATGTTAAAATTGTTACACTAGACATGTATTTGAGAGGTAAATGAACACTTTCAACGGGTTTAGCGACCTTGAAAACCTATATACATAGATACTAAATATATTGTTCTATGTCCGCTAGTTCTTGAGATATTATGTTTCAGCATTTGCCCGACGGCCATCTTAGAAAATGGCTGCCACGACCCCCAGGAAATCCGAAAAATCCGTGTCCCGGTCTTTTTCAATTCAGACAGTCGTATAGAAGTTGCATACCAAAGGGTTTGTTGGTGTCCGGAAGTGAAATATTCTGCTCTGATTTTCACTTAACCAACCCCACTAAGAGGAATTTGACACAATTCATGTTAAAAGCTCTAGGAGAAAAAAATAATTAAGTGGAGAAGCTGAAAAATGCATACTAACAAAAAGTAGGAATTACCAAAAAGAAGAAAGTTTCTTTGTTATCTCTATTTAAAACCAAAACAAAAAACATTTCTCAGGTTTAGTATGAATATTATAAAAATTTATAAACTGTTGCGATTTATTTTAGAAAATAGCAATTATTGTGAACGTGTTTTTTAGTTTTCTACATCGTGTTGATTCTTTGCATCTTATAAGGTTTTGTTCTGTTTCTAAATATATGTAGGATAAACGCACCTAATTCCGTCCAGCTCCAACATCCCACCGCCTAATGAATTATTTTTTTATAAATAAATTATAGCGGCCATTTTTAGTTCTGTGTTATCTACTATCTTTGGTTTTAAGTATTATGTTACATTCATTCGAAGTAAATAAAAATTATATGTCAATTATTAGCTTTTAATTACTTTCGGAACGTGCGATTATACTAAGATGAGAACTTCTTGTATTCTAGATAAATCTAGGCATTGTTTTAAACATCTCTGTGAACATTTTTATTTGTTAAATCAAAGCAGTACTCTTTCTTCATATTGAATACAAAGAATCAGGATTTTTTTTAAACAAATATGGAAAACAAAGGGTGGATCGCTTACTGGTACAAAATGCGCATTTCGATAAATTATTTTTTTTAAATATAAAACTAAACATTTTATACCTTTTGATAATAAGTATGTACACTATTTAAATGTGCACTGTTATAAAAAAAAGTTTCATTAGTAAATATTATTTAGTTTTAAATCTAAACGAGTTTGAATTTCAAATATTGTTTAAGTGGCAGGATATTGGTGTAATAATGAAAATCTAAACGAGTACAGTGATACCGATGTTGTTCAAAATTACAAGAAGAATTAATGTGCTGGTTTGTAAAATATAAATGGTTACATGCCTTGATTACAGTAAAATGAGTTCCGTTACTCTAAATAAATATGCTTTTCCTCGAAACTGTGGTAAACTTAAAAAGGAATTTGTGGTTAGATTGAAACATAAATTTTAATCAGTTGCTTTTGCTAGACATCTTTTTGAATTTCTTACTGGAAAGTCTGACCTTTTCAACCACCAAAACCGACCACTAGTTGCGCTACTGATAAGTATGCAAAAATATTCAAGGAAATGAGAAAGAATTGTGTGCTTTGATTGTAATTATAAGAAGCAATAAAAAGCAAATTTAGAATTCTCATCGAATAATTTTATTTTTTAATTTGAAACGCCCCTGTAATAATGAAATTACATGTGTACTTTTCGTATCACAAAGTTAAACTTTTTTGAGATTTTATCTCATAAATTTTTAAAATCCCAACCACAATAATTTCTCTCTTATAATCTTTATTTACATTTTAAAGATCAAAGAGAATTTTCAATATATTTTGCCTTGAGATATAAAATATGAGCCAAAAACCATATTAATTTCTCTGTGTTTTCTTAATATCTACAGACCTTTCCAAAAAAATCGTAAGCTTCCGAATCTTCTGGTTTAGCAGACGATCTTCTCCTGGAATAATTATTGTATAAATTATTAGTTTCAGTTTCACATTTCACCAGTTTTGTTCTTTGTTGATTTTGAATACTTTCAGGTTGTTCTTGCCCTTTCATCCATTGCGGTTTTACCCGTACGACTCGACGATAATTAGTTTCTTCGTTTAACATTTCTCAGTGTGACAATTTACGAAACGAAATATTATATTGTTGAAGCGCAGTATTAAAAATCATTTTATATACAGTCAATCAATTTGCTGGAGGGTGAAAAGAAAAATCATATAAAAGAGGGGGATATAAATAGACGCGAGCACTTGTAGAACTAAATTGTTGGAAAAAATCGCAAAGTGGTAAAAAACACGAATCGTTCCAGAATTTCTCAGCGAAAACACTGACACATTTTAATTAAAACTTTCCCACCGTAGTATTGCTTTTAATAATAATGAAACTGATAAATCCATCGAATTGAACCAAATGTTACATTCAAACCGTATTAATTAACAGGTTGATTCACAACTTTATCACGCTCCAATCACCCGGAAGTTAACGAAAACCACAAACGCACGTATTATTACAGTTAAACAATAACTTTCGTAACATTGAACTTGATAGTCATTAGGATCGAACTGAACTGTGTTCATCTCGGCCCTTTTGATTTCGCGCTCCAAGAGAAGAGGTGTTGCACAGAATCCCCCGTGTTTCTATGGATACCTACAGGAGTTACCTGTATAGAGTCTCTCGCAACAGTGGCGTGCATACCACACTAATTAGAACAATTCAGACAAAATTGCAAGCTGAACTTGAGAACCTCGACCGAACTTGAGAACTTCCAACTGAACACACTAATTATTTCGAGTTTTGCAACTAAATATCCCTAGCCTCAGTGCAGAATAAGCAAAAGGATCTTCTTATTACCGCAACCGCAAACTTTGCGTAGAGTTTGAATCAACACTACTTGGAGATTTTGCCGGAGCACAACATGAAAGGAAAGGGGTCGAAAAGTGTACAACATGAAAATTTAATTGATATGGTTAGGTGGTGCTTTTAGATTTAAAGCCTGCATCTAGTATGTACTTAACAGTGGTCGCATTTGCTTGTGCAAATAAGAATAAAAGCTGAATGAATTTTTAATTGACATCAGATTATATTTCCAAGATGGTAAACACAAAAAAATTAGAAGTCTGTATCAAATTACATCTTTTAAATTAATGTCCCAATGCGATAAATAGTGAAAGTTAAAAGTTAACTGATTGTTAATCAAGCTCTAGTAATTTCTTTCTGAACTGCTGGTAGAGGGCAGCAGCTTTACTGGTAGCAAGTACTACAAATGCATGTGATTTCACTCAGCCTCTTCTCACCTTTATTGAAATATTACATCTTCTGGGTTGTGTTGTACCTCAAATTCAACATTATTTTGACATTAATTCTTAAGCATCAACAAAGCCATTAAGATTTTGCCCGTTATCGGAACGGGCTTTAGTATCTCATAGAGCAGGGCTTCTTAAACTTTTTTCATTCCTAACCCCATTTTTCATCATGAGATTTTTCACCACCCAGGTATGTTTGTGAAATAACATATAAACTGAAATTCAAGTGTTTGAATTTAATTTTCGCGACCCCATAGTTTAAGAAGCTCTGTCATAGAGAATGAGAAAATCTTTTTTTTCATCTCTTTAAGATTACTTTACGTAAATTTGTAAAGTCTCTATGTACATGTTTACATGTTTAAAGATTTGTTAGTTTTTGTGAAGAATAAAATTGGCGAGATTTAGTTGGTAGCAAGATAGGACTAAATATTTTTTATTACTGGCTAACATTTATCGGATTTAATTATTATTACTAGTGTGGCAGTGGCGTAGCAGAGTTTCCCCAGCAATATTTTTTGGAGCCATCATACGTATTTTATAAATGTTTTTAATAATTGTCTTTGTGGATCAGTGGACCTTCTAACTTATTGGGTGCCTAGCACTGCACCGCGGCGTTTGCAGAATGACGATAAAAAACGTACAAGCATCTGCAGTTCCTGAAATACTATAAAGACGTTGTGAGGAATTAGAGAATGCAAGTAAATATTTATAGTTTGAACTTCATAAGAAGATATTTCAACAAACTCTAAGTGGACTTCACCTAGACTTCATTAACTACAGCAAGACTCTGACAACATATTGGAGATTTCAAAGACTGCATATGGATTTGAAGACTATTTAGAAATGGAATCTCTTTTAATTAATCTAAAATTTATAGTGATTGTCATGAACGGAAATACGTACATAACTAGCTGATTAGGGAATTTTTTGTTGTAAAGATTAAATGTTACAAAAATGCTGCCTTTGTTGTTTAAAAAGAAATATTTAGAAAAATACATAAACACAGACGGAAATCTCCAAACCCGGCGCGGTCCGGCCTGTCTGGAAATAAACTTGATGCAGACCGAAAAAACCCGATAACTTCTTGATCGGCCCGAGAGGCGAATGGCCCGATAGGGCCGAACGACCCGACAGACCCAAATGGCCCGACAGGCCCGAGAAGCCCGACAAATTCCAAAGGCGCGACTGACCTAACGCAAGCCCTAAAAGCCCGATAGATTTTTAAACTGGGGCCCAGCCTGACCTAAACCCGAGCTTTGGGCCGGGTCGTGCAAGGACCCTACCAAAAAACCCGTCCCGTCTATGGTGCAGTACAAGAATCCTCCTCTTCGGTTCAGTATGAAAATAATACTTGTCCAGGTGAGTACGAAAAAGATCTGAGTGCAGTACGAAGATCGTCTGATAAACCCGATAAACTCTACAGGTTCGACAAGCCCGAGAAACCTGAACAGCCCGACAGGCCCGATAAATCTTTAAACTGATGCCCGGCTCGACCTGAACCCGCTCCGGGTAATGGCTTTACTAAAAAACCCTGTTTGTGCAGGGCTCTAACAGAATACAAAATTCCATAACTTTGGTAACAAACGCTTTTTTTATAAAACACGTAAGAGTCTCAGATTTCGGAAATATTCAGAAGGTCAACAATATTATAGTAGTTAATATCGCAACGTTTGAGAACAGGGTTTTGTTTGAAGACAAAGCTGTAACTCTCCAAACAGTTGATTTCTATGAAACGGTTTTCATAATTGTTCAAAAAGGCATTTACCGATATCAATGTTTTATGGATCAAATGAAAGCTGTAAGTAATGTCTAAAATGATTGTTCTTGTTTTTCTGCGTTTTTTTGCCCTAAATCCTACTTCAATATATTCAATATATTACGAATTTCAAAAATCTAATTAAAGTCATTGTAGATATTACTTACAGCTTTCATTTGAGCCATAATCTGTTGAAATTGTTTAAAACGTGTATGAGTAATTTGTACTGAAGTTAGAGTTAAAAACAAATCTGCACATACTTAAGCGCAGACAGACAGACAGAAAAATTCAACTGGCTGATCTGCGACTCCGCCTTTCCAGGTCGATAAAAAGAGACTCGGATCAACAAACTCGCCAGTGAGCTCCAGCTCATGAGCTCGCTTAGACAAACCAGCAGCAGCAACCAAAAAGAAAAACATCAACCAGCTTCAGCAGCAGTCAGCTCAAGCCAGCCAGTGTATTTCATTCTACTCAGCAAGCAGTACTAAGCCTCGTCAGCAGCACCCACTTCAGAAATCGCAACGCAGAAGGACATAAGAGAGTCGTGCTTACGGATATGTAAATACAAGACCGTCCTATGCTTTTCCTAGGTAAAAATTCCCCAGTGAAAAACAAAATACAATTGCCATATCTAGCCATTTTGGAGAAATGCCAAAAAACACCAAACATTCACTGATCGCTACGAGGTTTGGATATGTGTCAGTTAAAAGCCTTCAAAAAAGATTGGTACAAGTACAGTTTGATTGTCTTTTGTTGTTTCAACCCCACCTTCGCATTTTTTTTGTAAATATATTTAGTTAGGTCTTCTATGGTTTTTTGGCCAAGAAATTTATTTGGAACATGATTGGCGATTTCTTAAAAATCTCTTTCTTTCATCGGATACCTCAGAGTATTACCTACAAAAAAGCTCTGGTAGTTGTACCCTGAAAACAGTTAATTTGACTGTCAAGATTCACAAAAACCGAAGAAACTCGATCGTTTTAAAATAATTGAAGGTAGTGTAGTAAAACAGTGTCTAGTGATAGGCTTTCCCCGTCCAAATCAAATTCCCTCACTCTTCCAGAATCTTTATGAAATTTTTTTGAAAATTCTATGTGCCTATTCTAGAAGCAACGCAACGATCAGAAATGATGTAGGTAAGTTTGTGTAAGCGTAACAAGTATCATAACGACTTATAAACTGGTAAACTAGTCATGTCATCGTCAAAGCAAACACGGGACTCTTATTTTACCTATCGAGATTCTTACTTCTGCACAAATAATAATTTGAAGTTAGTCACAATTCGTTATACAATTTTGGAGGTAATTAATTCAATTCTTCAAATAAAAACAAATTTATAGTTGTTAAAGAAGAACACTAGAATTCCTATATACACAATATGGATAAAAGTCGGGCAAAACTGCAGGATCGTCGGCCATGATTGATTACTCTACATGAAGAATTTACTTTGAAAGTAATTGTAAGATAGCTTTGGTATCCATGGTATCCAAAACGTATCTAAAAACAATCCAAATAAAAATTGCATAACAGGGAGGAAAAATTACTTTGCCTTCCTCAAGGGGACAAAATTACCTTGTTTTCCGCTCATGTGCAATATAAAATAAGGGTCGAAAAGCCTAGTTTCTAATAAGGTCAACGAAAAAAATTTTAAATCACAAAAGTAATCCGCCGCCAATTAAAACAATCCTTACTTTGCTTAACTCTTATCCATATTATATAAGAACTCCATAAAAAACACGATCTTTGTCACCTCTATTGGAAACAAAAACGAAGGTAAACAATATAACAAAGCAGTCGTCAGAACCAATCAGAAGAATACAGAAACCTGTAAAATTGCCAGATCTGTGAATTTATTGTCAGCTCTGGCAACGGTGGATTAGATTTACAAAATTTGAAGCCATTTGTTGGTTTATGGTTTTTGCCAATTCCGCTTTTTCTAAGTCTGATTTAAGAATTTAAAGTTTAGCAAGAATTACTTCAAAAAGTCTTTGTTGACGATCAGGGCCGGCTCAAATCATGTCAACATCCTCAAGCAAAAATTTGTTTGCACCTCTATAAACGCTCATAAGGAATCTTTTCGGGAGCTCCAAAACAGACATAGAAGCATGTCTTTTATCGGGCTCCAAAGTCCAAACCAACATGATGGAAAATCCTTGTGGAATACCGGCCGGATGGTAACGCTACTTTTTCTCCCCTTAACAAGTCTTGAAACGATGCTGTTGACGACGTCAGTATTTTTGCTGTTAATAAAAATTCCAGGCAAAATTATTAAATTTATTTATATTTCTCTAATTTCATGACATTTCCTTGACTTTTCCAGGTTTTCGTGTTTTCCAGGCGAGATCAAACTTTAAATTTCGTCATTTTGATTTTTCCCAACAAAAAACTGCGCAACACACCGACGCCCTACCTACTGCAAATCAAAAATATATAAACGGAGTATCTTTCGCAATTTACTTCAAGCTGTTTCGTCTGGACGATGAAAAATGTATCGAAGAAGTGCATACTGTGGGTCGGGTCGTCCAATATTGTAGACCACCTATGACCTCGATCTTCAAAACAGCAAAGTGTCACGTTTATCATCCAGCAGAAAAATCTCTTACTTAGTGCTAGCCCTGCTAGGTGTCGGGGCAGCGCAGAGACGTTTCCAGCCCATCTTATTCAAGGTTAAAAGGCGTCCTTCCTTTAGACTGGTGTTCCTCGACCTCAGCCTCCATCCATTTCCTTCTGAGCCTACCTCTCCTTTTGTTGCCTTCCATTCTAGCCAGATATACCCGTATAACATCCCTGGTTTCCACCAACACGACTGAGCCATCTGAGCTGACCTCGTTCTGTTTTATTCCTAGCTGGCTCTACTCTCAGGGAATTGTGGATGGTTTGGTTTCTAACGCGATCTATCCTAGTTTGCTTTCCGATTTTGCGTAAAAATCGCATTTTCAGTGCTTGTGCTTTGCTTTGGGCGCCTTGGGTTATCACTCAACTTTCATGGCCATAGTGTTGGAAGGTATGTATGCAGTGTTGCACACCTATAGCTTGACCTTCTTTGATATAGTACGAACTTGATGGCATTAAATAAAAGACCAGCTGTTGTGATTCTACTCTTTAATCCAACGTCCGTTTTGCCATCCTGGCTTACAAAGCTTTTGAGGTATTTAAAGGCATCTACCTGTTCGAGTTTTTGATCTCCGCGAAGAATGTTGTGTCTTTCCACTAACCGTCCAGAGATCATCATTGTCTATGTCTTTCTGTTATACTAATCCTCATGTTGGCTCTCTTCAGCTCCTCTTTACACACAACTGTAAGTTCTTAGCAGATGATGCAAGTATAACTACATCATCGGCAAAGGCAAGCTCTGTTACGAATACCGGTTGCAATCTGTAGTGTTCCAGCTGAAACTTCCTAACCAGTTCTCTGCAATTTTTGATGACCTTGTCTATTAGCATTATGAACAAGCAAAGGGCTCAATGAGCAACTTGTTGTAAGTGAGTTAGGCTGTCTTTACATAATTCTTACAGTAGCTGTACAAGCTTTTAGTTGCTACCACATCCCTTTCCAGGATTCCGTGTTCTTGTAAAAGTTGCCAGATCGCATCCCTTGGCACTCGATCAAACGCCTACTTTAAATTAGTAAACGCCAGATGTACCTTCCGATCGTATTCCACGACTTTCTCTCCTATCTGCTGAATTAGGAAAATAAGGTCCTAGGTACTTCTCCCCTCTACAAAACTGCACTGAGAATCTGCCAGCCTGGTATCCAGAACCGCTCGTAGGCTTACCTCTAAGATTCTGGAGTGCAGTTTGCCAGGCACACTTAACAGAGAGATACATACCTCTACAGTTGCCGCAGTCTCGTGTCTCCCTTCTTGTAAATTGGTACTATTATTGCCTGTCCCCAGTCCTTAGGAATTTTTCTTGTTCTGTAGACCAACTAAAAGTTTCTTAGTATAAGCTGCAGACCTTTGGACCCATGTATTTCAACATTTCCGTGGTCAGTCCAACGTGGCTAGAAGATCTGCGCAACTTTATCCTTTCAATGGCCTCTACCAGTTCCTCCACAGCAGTGTCTCGCCCTTCCCTCTCGTTGGTCTCCTGTCCTTCTGCGCCTTCATCCTCTCCTTCTAACAACTCCCAAAGGTGCTTTCCATAATTTGCTTTTGATCTCTCAGCATCTGTTCTTTTTTTGTCTAATCATTTTCAGAGGGCACTCTCTACTTTTTTTCATAGTTTTCACTACTTTAAAAACAGTTTCTGGTTATCACTGTAAGATTCCTCTCATGCTACAGCTTTAGCTTTCGCTATCTTAATTTTGCACTCTCTCCTTTTTGCTCTGTAGAGATCCCGGTTCGCTTCAGACCAATCTGATATGTTTGATTTTCAGGCTTTCTTTTTGTCCCTAACGCATACTTCTAGCTCCTCAGTCTACCAACAAATTCTCTTAGCCTTAATTAATAATTTAAAAAAACTGAAATAAAGCGATTTTGTCAGAGGCCAAGGGTGAAGTCTTGTAACAAAAGCTTATGCTGACAAGTTTTGTCGATTTGAGGTGTGTGCTATACCAAACCACGAGTGAGGTTGGCATGCACGGTGTATGGAGACCAGGCCGCCAGAGGCGTGTCATGGCGCTAGACTAAAATTAAAATTAGTATTAAAACTTGAAAGAAAATATTGCAATGACCTTCAATAAAAATATTGAATTTCGTGAGTACTAAAAGAAAATTCGAAAATTATCAAAAGATCAATATTCTTTATGATTACATTCCATAAATATTAAAATCCTAAATGTTAAATTTAATTTTATACTGAATTAGCTAATTCAACTATAATCAAAGAATAAAATCATTAACTAAAGCAAATACATAGACGTATGTGCACGTGTAAAATCAATTAAACTCTACTCCTAAACTTTATCAGAAATTCCGTTTCCTGTTTAATATTGCTCTTAACTTCATAATAGTTTGCTTACTCTGAAACTGGGTTATATTTATTGATTGATTTTATGCTTGCACTTGACGATAGTAAATATTCAACGTTTAATATTAATAAAACAGAAAATAGTTGCAAAGTAGCCTTTTAATCACTCTTATCAATTTCGCTTTATGATTACTTTTGTTTGTTTAAATACAAATGGAAATGTATTAAATTTCGTTATCAGTAGCAATATGATAAATGCAACCTCTATTAAAGATGAAGAAGGTTGAGGTTTATTGGCTTTTAAATAACAATAATGTTCCCTTCCAGAAATAATTGGTATTCAGGGGTAGAATTAAATTTAATGCAGGTTGCACTTTACGTAGTGTAGTTTAATTATGATGCACATAGTTGCATAAATGAATTTCCGCAATTTTGTTAATAATACCAGGTTAACCTTTTAAGGTTAATAACATTTTGTAAATTAGTTTAAGCAACGTAGCTATAAAGGCAAAAATGTTACATGGATTTTCAAAAGAATTAGGCTGGAAAAGGGAATACATTTAAAAGATCTTTTCCCTTTCGTTTTCTTTGCTATTTTCTCATTAACTATAGAGCTTTTGTGAATTTTTCTTCTGTTTCATATTTTATTGTGTAGTATGTCTACACTCAAACACGTCATTGCTTCGGATAAGTTTTCCTCAGAAAACATCTTATGTGAATAGAAATAGATTTTGGTACATTATGTACTACCCCTCAGATTATCTCAATTGTACAGCGTTATTAATAATTTTAATCAATTGACAACTTAAACAAAATAAAACGCATTCATTCACACCTTTCATATTAAAAAAATAGAAATAAAAATAAGAATCTTACTGTAAATCCAATTCCTACAGTTGCCGAGAAATTTCCCGGTTGAAATTTCCCCGTATCAAATTTTACTAATAAGGAAGTTTTACCAACGCCACTATCTCCAAGAAGTATTGTCTAGAAACCATAAAGAAACTATTATTCTTTCTGCATCCCAAATTGAAAAAAATATTTTTACCTTATGTACAGTTTGATTAGAGTCTTCAATAGTATCACTTTCGCATAATTTAAGAACCTCCGCTGGCGGTTTATAGTCTCTATAACCAGTAGGAGATGGTGTATTTTTAAGTTGGTGCGTATCCTCACCAACTTTCAAATGAGGATTATCTTCTAAGGCTTCGAATACGTCATCATCCATGCTATCCTCGGTAGTCATTGTCGCCAGCTAAAAAAAAAAGAAGAAAAGATTACTATATGAGATATTGATTCCCTTTCAGTCTATTTGCACTCAAATATTTCGTTCATATCTAATCGATCTGTTTAAACAGAAATAGCGGCACACATATAAAATGTGAAAGGGCGAAAATGAAATAGGCCCAAGGCATTAAATTCATATTGGCAAAAATGTATTTGAGTTTACTACCTTCTATATTATGTTGTGCCATTCGAACTGAATTCGGTATGGATTCTGTTATTATTAGTTCATAATTGTTTTAGCTTTGAATGAACTGCTTATTTGAAGTATTAATTACATATAAACATGTTGGAAAAAACGGGGTAAATATGAAAAATCGAAAATCAAAAACATAAACCTCGTAAGAGATTTTGGGTTTTTTAATAAACATGACTAAATTATGTGATTCCAAAAAAGATTTTTCTAGATTTCAACATTTAAGAAACCTTTTTGCTGATACCTTATAACCATAAGTGATTGAGTAAGAAATATGCTAGACACTAAAAGTAGTAAATCTGAACATTCCTTTTCTTGACTGAAAAGACGCTTAGTTGTTACTATGCAAAATTTCGGTTACCATAGTAGCTATAATTTTTGAATTATCTGTTGTTGTGAACCGTTAGACCAAGCTATTTGTTAAAATATCCAAAAAATATTTCGGCATATCCAAGTAGGGAGATGGAATATAATTTCTTAAACAACCTGAAGAAACCTTTATAAAGTTTATGGTCAAGAATAATCTGTACCAAATTATATTTTTCAAGATTTAAAGGCCAAATCCTACAGGATAAATGATCATCTAAAACAAAACCGTCTAAGGAAGCAACTATCCTTACAGATGTCAATCCAACTTCTACCTAAAGCAGTAACACAGCTGTGTCAGAAAGTCATTCTGAGCAAAATTATTGGTTTTAAAGAAAACTACCATAACGCCCAAATTGTATAACTGGTTACCTACGAAATTTACTGATAAATTCGCTATGCAAAAATCACAGTCAAAGATATAGCACTATGAAAAGGAGTATCACTCATACTAGTAGAGGAAGATGAAATCTATTTTGCAGGCAATCAAGAGTACTTAAAAGAGAATACACTAAAGTTTTTAAAGAAACAAAACAAAAACATCGAAGCTTCCAACTATAACTTTGACTAAAATACAGCAGACTGGAAATTACCAAGGTGCCTGAACCGTCAAAAGCACAGAGCCCAAATCAAACTATCGGCAAAAGCGCACAGCATTAAAGGTGGGTCAGTATCAGCCAAGACGGGCACGCAAAAGAACATCAAAAAAGAGAAGGTACCAAAACTTATCTAGAAGAAGCAACAAAATGATAAGCTAGAATTAGAGCTAGATGCATTACCAGTAAAAAGTATCAATTATTTTTTACATTATTTGTGTAATTGTGTTAGTAAGTTACGTGAACTGGAAGAATTTCAAAAATATTATACCAACTGCTGCAGTGGAGAGCTGTGGAAAAACTAAAATAACAAACAAAAATAATTAAAAGGACGGAATGATGGAATACAGATATAAAATCAAAAATTAAAGAGAAAAAATATGCATGGACAAGATATCTAAGCACAAGCAAAGCAGAAGACTAGGAAAAATACAAAGAAAAACAAAAAGAAGTAAAAATAGAGATTAAGAAAGCGAAACAAGAATCGTGGATAAAATTTGGTCAAAAGTTGACAGAAAATTACAAGAATAACCAGAAACTTTTGTACGAAACCCTAAAGCAACTTAGACAGAAAAAGAATATAACATGATGAATATAAGAGGAAAAGATGGAAATATAATCACAGAAGAAAACCAAATAATGAAAAGGTGGAGACAGTATTTTGAAACACTAAAAAAGTCGGAAATAACCACAGAGGAAATGCAAGAGGAGACAAACGATAATGAAGAAATAGAACAAATACAAGAAAAAGAAGTAATAGACGTCATACAAAAAAGCTAACATTAGAAAAAGCAGCAGGAATATACAATATAACACCGGAAATGATAAAGTATATGGGAGAAGAAGGAATAACACAGCTTACAAAATTATTGAACGAAATAATGAAGATCACAAAAGTGCCAGATGAACAGAATGTAGGAATCATACTACCTATACACAAAAAATGAGATAAAAGAGTCTGTGAGAATTATAGAGCAATAACGCTAACAAGTGTACCTGCAAAAGTATTCACAAGAATAATCAAAAAACGAATTAAGAATAAGATCGAAAATACAATAGAAGAGACCCAATTTGAATTTAGAAGTGAGAGAAGCATCCAAGACCTAATATTTACGATCAGACAAATAAGCGAAAAAGTTATAAATAAAAACAGAGAAATACACAGGTGCTTTATTGACTTAGAAAAAGCATTCAATAGAATAAGAAGAGAAGATATATGAAAAACACTAAAAAGAAGGGGTATAGATAAAAGGAATACTGAAGTAATAAAATCAATGTATAAAAATAACAGCAGCATAGTTAGAACCAACAATGAAGAATCAAGAAGATTCGAAACAAAGATAGGAGTTAAACAAGGATGTGTGTTGAGCCCTCTTTTATTCTCAGTAGTATTAGACGAAACAATAAAAGAAGCAAAGAAAAAGATGAAGATGTTAAAATTGGGATATTGGCAAATGAAACAAATAGAAATAAACGAACTTATGTTTGCCAGATGATATGCCTATAATGGCAGATACAGAAAATAATCTACAGCACAATCTCGAAGTGTTAGAACAAGAATTGAAGAAAATAAACATGAATATAAATATAGAAAAAACAAAAAGCATGATAATGTCAAAAAAATAAATTACATAATATACAATTGCAAGGAAAACAAATAAAACAAGTAAAAAGTTTTAAATATTTGGGATCAATAATCGAAAGTAATGGAGAAATAGAAAAGGAAATCAACGATAGAATGGGAAAAACAGCAAGGATGTTTATTATGATGAAGACGACATTTTTAGGGAAGAAGGAGATACCCAGTAAAATAAAAACAAAAGTAGCTAAAAAAGTGGTAAGACCGACAATCATGTATAGCAGCAAAACATGAACATTAACAGAGAAACCTAAAACACGCCTGAATGCAATGGAAATGAGATTATTAAGACCTATAGAAAATAAAACTGGGAGAGACAGGATAAGAAATGATGAATATCGGAGAAAACTACAAATAGAACTCATATATGAAAAAATAGTACAGGGACAATTAAGTTGGTTTGGACACGTGTGTCGTATAACAAAAGATAGACTAGTAAAAAGAGTGTACGAGTCGCGAGTGCCGGGTAAAAACAAAGAAGGAAGATCCAGAAAAACGTAGAAGACGGTGTGCGAGAAGAAGCAGAGAAACAGGGAATAAAATGGGAAGGAATCAAATAGGTAGCCCAGGACAGAAAACTATGGAAAGAAAAGTGTAAAAGAAACCAACTCCCCCAGCCTTACACCTAACAGTAGAAAGGCATAGAATTAAGTAAAGTAAAGTAAAGTTACGTGAACTCACTTTCTTTTTTTTCTTTAATATATTATGATGTAAAAAATAAAGATTCTTGAATCTTAGAAATCTTCAATACGAGAACTCGGATATTTTTGTCATATACGTTTCTCTTTCAATTAAATGTCAATGGAGGAATGCTACAAGTAAAAATATTTTTTCTGCAACTGTCAGTATAGTGACAACTTTCCTGACTCAAAAACGTCAGGAAATCATCACTTTACCTGTCTAGGCAGGAAAATTCTTCCCTGCCTAATTTTATCTAGAACAGAATACAAAAACAAACAGGATATTTTCGTCGAATTTTGTTTCTTTTTAGATTTTAGTATTTTAGACCTTTATTTTTTTTAATATACGCAGTTGCTGAAAAACTTTTGTACGTACCACGTCAGAGAAGCGTCTACACAGAACTCGCAGCGAGCTCCAGTTAATAGACCAATTACTTCCCATTCTTATATATCATTAACAAACTTTTTTTTGACAAAAGGCATGCATGGTTGGTATATCTCGAGTACACTAATTGACGATTTTAGGAACTAAAGCGTTTTGATCGCAGTCTACTTTTTATAGTTAGTATAAGATTGGTAATGTGTTAAGAAATATTTTTGGTACTAACTGATCGTGAAGATAGGCGTTAAGTACAACTCTGATGTGTTTTGTGCCGAGTACTGAGGTATTGCAGTTGTAGAAAATAATACGATAATGACTAAAAAAGTTTGGAAGAGGTGTTGTGTTGACAAATGTACAATACAAGAGACAATAGAGAACTCTCTTTCCATGTTTGCTCGGGATTACAGAATACGAAATATTTAATCTTATGCTGAAGAAGTTAAAGAGACGATAGAAGTAAACTATCATAATTTACACTTATATCTTATAAGTATACAGGGTGATTCTTAACTTCTTTTTTTCCTTTTAAAGGATAGCAGACAGACATAAAAGAAACCGATCTACGTCAAATTTCATGAACAAAAGCCATACAGCTTCTGAGTTGGAATAGCTGGGTGTCGTATTTGAGAACTTCTATACATAACCTCATTTTGTAATACAATAATTTAAAAACTACCATAGCCTTGACTTGAAACATCTACCACAACTGAAAAAATTAACCCTGCATGACCTACAGGTAGTATAAGTAAAAATCAAACTTCAATACTCAGATAATTAAATTGAAAATCAAACAAGTAACCTTAAATAACATTAATTATTAGAAGATTTTAACAAATGAAATGGTAAAGAAAGAACAATAATTATAATAATAATTGTTCAAAATTACGACTTTCAGCTTGAACACACGGTCTAGCATGTCAAATCCAAAATTGGACACGACCTTGAATGTAGCGTTGTATATTCTCTGCAACAGTTGTTCTTGGGTAGCAATCTGTTCTTGATAAGCCAATGATTTCATATGCCCCCCTCCCCCCGACATATAAAAATCTATTGGATTTAAATCCGGCAATCTCGGAGGCCAAGCAATCGGGCCTCCACGACCGACCCATCGACCAGGAAAAACGGTATTTAGATGTTATTGTACCATTCTATCGTAATGTGGGGAAGCTCCATCATGTATAAACCACATCTAATGAAACATCTTCTAGCCGCTCTGGAGGGTCGTTTTGCAGGAAATTTAAATACACTCTCCCAGTCATTTGGCTGAGCAAGATAAATGGGCTTATAAGCAATTTGCAATTCCAGCAAAAACATTGATTTAAAATCTGGTTTTCTAGCTTTCACAGTAGTGCATGTTGTGAAAGTTTATAATTGCGTTTCTTGTGAAAGTGAATTCATCACAACTCAATAAATTCATCGAAAACGTGGCATTCCTCAGATTCTATGGCAAGAGCCATTTACAAAATTCATAGTCCCTTGGTGCTAGGGCTTAAACACGCTGCACATGGTATGGGTACAGTAACTCTTCGTGCATCGTTCGAAAAACAGTGGATTTTGAGGTGTTAGAACCCCAAGCAATTTGGCACGTGCCTAAAGTAGAATCTTTTTTAATTACATCTTTAACTGCATCATCAATAGCTTGCCTGTTTGCTCGAGGGCCTCTCTCACGTCCTTGTCGTCGCTGCAGTTCTCCCGACGTACATGCTCTGCATAAAATCGTGCACTGCAGCAGCATTTTGTAGTACTTTACCGTAAACTATTATCATGTCTACAAATTCTTTATTTGAATACATTCTTCAATTCAACACATAATGGAAAATTATGGAAGATGATTTAATCATTTACAACCTTTGGCACTACGTAAGGGGTACAAGATGATGGAATTAAACAAGTAAGTATTTCTTTTTTTCGTAAGTAAGTAAAGCATTTAAACGTTACTCAGGCAGGTTTTGTAAAAAAAGTCAAAAGCGATTACAAAGTTAGCTACTTTGGAGCCAGAAATGGTCAAAATCAAAGGTGAGCTATGCCTACTGAATATGTTAGCAAAAACTTTCAGATATTAAACGATGGGTCCAATTATTTAAAGCTTTCTATCTTCCAAACTATGCATATTTTGTTAATGCAATTTAATCAGTTTCTTTCATGCCCCCTCTTACCCTTTAAGACGACAAAAACAGGTTGAGAATCACCCTGTATATCAAAACAGTTTTATTTTAGCATGTAAAGAATCATTCAGGATATCTAAATGATATAATGAAAATCTTATTGTTACGAGAAGAAAAGAATTGGCTATAAGGCAAACGAATGCAAGATAAAGAGCTTTAGAATGCAGAAACCAGCAATAAGAATGATTCTGTAAACGCTTTAAATGAATAATAGATAGAGAATCGTGGTAGTGTTTAGATAGTGACTGTATATCCCACCTTTGCAATAATCCAGAACAAATTTACTGAATTAAATAATGCTGGTCACAAACGACTTAATTTAGCAAATGGAGTCTCTACAGAAATTAATGCACAAGGAAAAATAAAATTGCAATTTCACGATAATAGGAAGATTCAGAGCGGCAATTATAGATAAAAACGGCAAAACAGTTTTACATGTTGATCGAGTTGGAGATTTATATTATTTTCTGCAGCTCAATAGGCCAATCAATTTTATAATGTAAGAAAAGTATTGAATAACAATTTTATTTCACTTAAGAAAAGGAATTACGAAATGCAGTTCACAATAATCGATGGTTGCTTATTATATTTTTATTTTTTGATAATAGAAACAAGGTTGCCCACGTTGACCAGTGTTGTCGGCGACAAGGAAAACTTGAGCTTTTTTAACACTCCCATTTTCCATTTACATAGCACGCCGAACTCGCCAGGGAGAGCATATCGCAATTAGCTCGTAGCTTAGTCGCCGCCAACGCCTTCGTCTTCATATCGGCTGCCTGTAGTTCTGTCGGAACGTACTCCACTTTGAGACCACTTTCTTCAATACAATGTCTGATGTAGTAGTATCGGACATCAATGTGCTTCGGTCCCTTTCCTTATTTGTATGGCTGCCCTGTTATCCACAAAGAGAATAACGGGGCCCTCGAACACTTCTAGCTCTTTTAAAGATATTCGTAGCCACAGCATCCGAAGCGCTCATGTACTCAGCTTTAGCTGTAGATCTTGAAACACATTTCTGCTGCCTCGAGCTCTATGATATTGCTTCGCCAGTCATGATAGCAGCATATCTGCTGATGGATTTTCTGATAGCAACATCTGCGGCATAGTCAGCATCAGAATAAGTCTGTGGCTTTAAATTTGCACCTAAATAACAAATACCATAGTCGGACATACCTTTCAGATATTTGAGGATTTTCTTTACAGCTGTCCAGTGCTCCTTTGGTAGACTGTCCAAGAATCTGCTTACTTGAGCCACTGAAAACATTATGTCAGGCGTAGAGACAATGGCCAAAAACATTAGCATACCAACTGCTTGACGATAGGGTACTTCTTCAGCTGGATTATTTTCTTGTTTTTGAAAAAAAGAATTTGGTTCAGCTGGTACCTTTGTGAGATTTAGAATCTTCCATGTTAAATAATTTTAAAATTCGGGACACGTAGGACTGTTGATAAATGAAGTTAGTTCTATTTAGTCCATCTTGAATGATTTCTAGACCAACATATTGATTTGGGTCGCACATGATACACTCAAACGTTCTGTTCATTACAGCTATAAATTGATCAAGACTTTTTGGATCATTCCCCATTAAAAGTCCATCATCCACAAATAAGGCTAAGATAAGAATAAGATCTTCATTTCTAAATTTGACTTTAAAAACGCTCTTGTTTGAATCTAATTTCTTGACAGAAAATTGTGATAGAAATTTTACAAAAGTTTTGTTGTCTCAACTCATAAAGACTTCTGTTAAGCTTGCAAACTAGGTTTCCTTCTTTAAACCCAGGAAGTTGAGACATGTAAATCTCTTCCTCCAGTGTACCATTTAAGAAGGCAGTTTTTATGTCAAATTGTCTAATCTCTAAATCCCTAACTGCTGCTATTGATAATAGAATGCGAACGAAATCATATCTCACCACTGAAGCGAAGTCTCTTTGAAGTCGATCCCTTCGACTTGGGTGTAGCCCTTAGCACACAAGCGAGCTTTGAATCGCGTTACCCCGTCATTCAGACTTGTTTTAATACGGTAAACCCACTTACTCTTAATAATAGTCTTACTTTCAGGTCTTAGTACAAGCCACGTATCATTTGACTTCAGAACTCCTATTTCTTTTTTAATGGCTTCCTTCCATGAATCTGCATCAACGCTTAACATGGCTTCCTTAAATGTGGTAGGTTCGTTCATCATCAAATCGTTTAGGTTTCATAATAGAGGCACGACTTCTTAATCCAATAGTGTCGGATGCTGAAAATGATGCACCTTCTTCACCCATATTTTCTGGAGCGGTTTCATTTGCATGGGCTTCCTCCTTTGCTTCGTGTGTAAGAGGATCACAAATATCTTCAGTTTCATCTATAAGATTACGAAAATCAGCATACGATTTGAGAAATTCAGGTTTATCGGCCTGAACTGATTCATTGAAGACAACATCCTTCGAAACTGTAACGGTTTTTTCAATAGGATCGTATAATCGATAGTTCAGACTCTTATTCTCATAACCAGTCAACATCATTTTCTTTGATTTTGCCGCAAGTTTTGTTCTTAATTTTCTTGGAATGTGCATGTACGCCAGAGCACCAAATTTTCTAAGATAGCCCAGGTTGGATGGTTTTCCCTTCCAAAGTTCGCAAAGAGAGACGTTTTTGTTTAACTTTATTGGGATTTTATTTAGAATGTGAACCGCTGTATTGACAGCCTCAGCCCATAGGCTTTCTGGTAGACGAGAGCTCAGTAACATAGACCTAGCTGCTTCAACCGTATTATTTTATTTTAAGTGTTTTTGTTCTTACAGATTGTTCAAGATTACAGAAGAAAATAACCTGGTCATGCCAAACAGATTCTAAACCAGCAATAATCATTTCACATAGCCTTTGTTCGTTTGATGGTGATGATGGCCATCCTTTTTTTCTTAAAGTCAGTCTATGGTCTCACAACTTTTTATAGGTATACAAAGGAACAAAATGACAGCGTGCTGCACAAAAAACTAAAAGTCGAAAAATAAGGACCACACTAATGTACGATATACAGATAGTAAATTAACTTTAGATGCTTTTAAAAAACCTTCAAGATCATTACTGAATAATAGAGAAATCGAAATAATAATTCGAAATCAAATAAAATTAATAGAATGTATAATAAAATTACAAAGAGTGTAATAGTTGGTGAAGAGAGAGTGAAAATTTATTTAAGAAATGCGTATCCATGTAAAATATAATTTTTTACTTGAGTTATAATCAGAGTTTTATTGGTAAAATTATGAGAAAACTATGAAGTAATTTACTTTTGATACGTATTGGTCAGTTAAAATGTTAGTTAACGAACTTTGCTATACTCCAGTTTAGAAATTAATTTAACGAATATTAACTGTCTTTACGATAAATAGGCAAATAAATATACTTACAAAGTTCGTCTAGATGTTTCTAGACTATTTCTAATGGATTTCTCAATAAAATATGAGAAAATACAGAAGTTTGCAAGTAAATTTATACTTACTACTTGTTGATTAGAAATTCAATTAATAGTTTTTTTACTTAATTTAAAAGTTCTTGTTGCTTTTAGTATGAAAATAAAAGTGAGCAAAATAAATTTGTAGACTGATTATTTAGAAAAAGAATTATTTCAACTCTCAATTTATAAAATGAAAAAGCTTTAAAAGCATTTTTTTAAAAAATGTTAAATTAAAAAGCAGAACAAAGGAATTTATTTATTCTTTTGTTTATTAACTTGTTTTTAATATGACTCTCATAAAGAAAGTTAATAATCAGGAAATCTTTTAAATATCACCCTCGATATTTTTCCCGTGACAGATTCAATTTGCCTTTATTAAATATAAAGATCTTTTGATGCTGAACTTTGACGTCATAGTTACCAAGTTCTTTTTAATTTAATAACTGTCTGACATACAAAAAATGGTAGATACCATATACTTTTACTGAAATTTTGTCATCTCAAAAATGCTAAAATGAAGTTGCGTCAGCAGCGTTCTGATTAAAAAGGTTCATTTTTTCGCATTTATTAGAATTATATGAGAAAGATCGTCTGATGATTTCTAATGGAATCTTAAAAAAAAAGAGGAATGAATTAAATTCACATTTTAAGGTTGCATAACGAGTTCTTCGGGAAAATGAGACAAGTTATAAAGTTCAACTTTCACCACGACTTGAAAATTAGTGGATAAGCAACTTTCGGCAGGGTTTCTTCCCATCGCGACTTATCGATTGAATTTTAATTAAGCCGATATAAGTTAAAATGAATTAATTTTATCTAAAAATAGGAAATGAAATTTGTTCATAATTTATTTTCTGTCAATATTGTATGAAGCATAAATATATAAATAAAATTGAAATTTACATCAAAGTTTGTTTTAAAATAATTTTCTTTCCTAAATAAATTAGAAACTTTCTTGATTGCCTTACCAAATGAAAAGTTCATTTCTCAGGTAGTGGTAGTAGTATAAAGAACCATATGGAGATGATGCAAATATTTCCTCTCCCCCTCCTTTATTACATTTATATGATATCTATCAAATATTTATTTTCAATAGAGTCCTTTTCTTCTTGTGCACCGTTATTACCACCACCACCATATCGTTGTGTGTATTTTATGACATGCGCCCACTATACAACAGACAACGTCACCTGGCACTATCAATCATTACAAGTTCCATTCCGTTATTAACAAATTGAATTATCAAACGTATCCCACTAAACACAAACAAAAGGTCGCGAAATCTTCAGGTGCCTGCCATATTGGTCCTACCCCACAATGCGATGCCGACTCGGTAGGACGAAACAGGATCAATGAGCTCCCACACCCACACTTTATCCCGCTTTTCCACCAGCGTTCTATATCGTAATTTTTTCTATATGAATTCTTATCGAACGAATAATTTCTCATTATTATTATTATTATTATTATTATCTAATTAATATTCAAATTTAATAATTATTCCCTGGACTCATTCATTCTAGGAATTTCTATAATATTAAACAGAACTGTAATAAATCACTAATGCAAAAGAGATAAAATTTAAAAAAACATTATACATATTTATTAACTAGTTTTTCCAGACCTCTTTGTAAATGAATCGCATGATTATAAGACCAGATGAATAAGCAAGTTTTATTGGACATTCTATGGGCATAGTAACAGATTTTGCATGACGTTACTAATAAGGAGAGACGAAAAAGGAAACAAATTAAAAAGGCAAAATGGATTTTTAAAAATAACCAGCCTCGACCACGTGCAAAGTGGTGGAAATGTGGGGAGGTCAGATGAGGACGGACGATTATCCTTTTCCAACATCAGCAGAAATGTTTCGGTATGTTCCCGTTTAACCTACATATTCGTTCCGGCCAACACAACCCCTAGTAGTCTCTTCTGATGCATCCGGCAGGAAACTGAAATCGATTGAAAGTCAACCAGAGAGAAAGTCGGTCAAAGCTGTTGCATCTGATGATAAAACGAATGAATGAAAAATATTAGTAGAATTCGTCAATAAAAAAGAAATTATTCAGAAGAGTTTATTTGGAACTAGGTTTCTAGATTTCTTGTTTTGATATAAGAAAGGTATTATTTCTTATTTGCGTGTTAAATTCCTTGGGTGAATGAGAAACATTAATTTGCATATTGTTTATACTAGCATACATTCACAGAAAATACATGCTGGTGTACACATAAAGGCTACATATTATGTTAATCATATTTACTAGATTATTGTTTTTTTACTGATTATAAATGACTAACATTAATTATCGCTGCAATATAACCTTAGTCCTTAGGTAATTATAACACAGATTTGTTTACATTTTATAAGGAAATTATTACGATACCATACATGAATAAAAACAATCAAAATAAATACAAATCAAAACAAATTCCAGAAGAAAACAACAGTCATGCCATACGTTGTTATTATATATGTTTGGATGAATTTTTTAATTTTACGGGAAAAATGAAAAGTAGAGGCACAATTGATTAAACGAAGGCCGTCTTATACTTGCGCTAGGTGATAACAGTTTCTTCAATTATAAACTTAAAATAAAATTTGTTAAATTTACAAATTCTAGAGTTTTACATTTTAATTTTATAAATTTGTGTTTATGTTACAGCATATGTTTTGCGTAAACTGAACATTACCCTTTTTCACACTGCTGTGTTCATACATTTTTTTTTAGTTTTTTTAAATCCCCTATCAATACTTTCTTAAGAAACTTTGTTTATTTAGTAATGTAAAGACAAATTGTTGACAGTTTTAAAATTATATTTATATCAAAGTACAGTTTATTACTGATGAAATCTCGAAGTGTTGTTTAGTTAATGTAGTCACAATATAACCTTCGTTTTCTGTTATTGTTTTTATTTATTTTGCTTTATATTACTTTGACATATGTATCAGTAAAAGTATTATTTGTTTGCCATTCTCAAATTGATTTGCCTAATTGGACCTCGTAGACGAGGACTTGCACAATTTGTTGTTTTTGTTTCTTTCACCTTTCGTATAAATCAAAAAATCAACCAATAAAAGCTGCAATGCAGCACATAGTTATCAAGTGTAAAAAAGAATTTTTATCATAAATTTCCAAAGTTCTTTCCACTATTCATTTTATGGCAAAAAGATTCAGCTACTCTTCTTTTCTTTAATTCTATAAAAAAGGAAATCGTGCAATGCCTTCTTGTTCTTGTTGCGCTGATGTTACTGAAGATCGACATTTTATACAGTGTGTCCCAATTTCGCTGCTCACTATTGGGATCTAGGAAATTGTAAGAGATACAAAGTCGGTTAAATTAGAAAATTTTTGGCTATTTTGGAAATCAGTTTACTTATGCTTCTGTTTTTTCAAAAAAGTTCACGGCTTACTAGATATTTGCTAAAAACGAAATATCTCAGGAACGAGCAAAAATAGAAAAGAACAGCAAAGAGGATGTTTTAGAGAATTTACTCCGAAACACAAAAGAATTATTTTCGCAATTGTCTTTTGTTTTACTTCGGCGGTGAAATGTAAATGTAAAATTTTTTTCTGATAGAACGCCTACTTGCTTTCCATATTACTGAACTGCACGCCTTATATGCTTTTTAGTGATACATAATTCAACATAGCTATTTTTTTGTTTTACCTAGTTGTGAAGTAAAAATCATTTTTCATCATAGTGTGCCATGGCATCTAACACACAAAGTCGTGGAGTTTTATCAAAGAAATTCATTTGTTATGCAAAAATTGCTAAAACAAAATAAATATGCTTTTATGGGGCATTAGATGCTTAGTTGATGCTATCTGTGAATGCTCAGTAAATTATCTTAAAAGCGTCTTTTGTTTTGTTTTAGCAATTGTTACATAACAAATGTAATTTATCTGACAAAAACCAATGATTTTCATATGTTTAAAGCCATGGCACACTAAGTAGGAAATGCTTTTTATTAAAAAAAATAAGATAATTTCATTTTTAGTAACTTTTTTGAAAAACAAAAGCATAAGTAAACTAATCTCCAAAATAGCCAAAACTTTTCTAATTTAACCGACTTCGTATCTCTTACAATTTCCGTGATCCCAATAGTGAGCATCTAAATTGGGACACACTGTATATTGCTAAATCTGTAGAAAGGCTTATAAAGTCACAAACATAGACGTTTCCAATTCGAAAGCTTGTTTCTCGTTTATCCTGGTCATGCAACAACTGCCTCAAGATTGACAAAAATTTAAACAAACTCAAGGTTCTGCGGGATGAAATTCGTGACTTAAAATCCTCAATTGGTTGAAATGCAACTGCCCCAAACTATGAAACAGTAATACATGTGGTAGGATAAAGATCGCCATTTGCAACTGTAAATTTTTGGTAAGAGCTGGGCTTATATTTCCTCTTCATATTGGACTTCTATATCTTCTTCCTCATCAGGTTTTCTTTTTCGAACAATTATTTTTTCTAGAATGTTTTTGTTTGGTTGGTTTTCTTTGCGGCTCTATTTTCCACAATAGCACTATGTTCGGAAGAAGTTAATAGAGTAGCAACCGACTTGGCTCGATTTCTTGCAGAGACGACTAGCTTGGGTGTGAAGTTAATCTGGTCTAGAAGTTTTCCAGGTATCAAAGCTGGAAGCGCTATACCTCCCACTAGAGTTGTACATCAAGGTTCTGTATATACATGGCTACAGGATGGTATTGCATTTACTTCTTGTGTTGCTTCAGCGTTCATTGCTTGAGAATTCGTTTCTTGTGTGAGTGAGTATTTATTATTTATTCAGAAACTGTGTATGCATGACCGGGATTCAATCAGGATTCTAGAGAGTGGCTTTAAAGCCGGACATTGCGTTTCCAACGGTCGCTTTTCGTTAGGAGTTCACCAAATTGGAGTCACCTTAGTTTTCTTCCGGAGTGACTCTGCATCCATTCTCTGCAAACTTGATAGTAGAAGGTTTTTAATGACTTAAAAAAAAGAAAATAATGAGTTGTATGAGGAAGTAGACACGACAAAGAGACATTATTTGCCTCAGCTGCTTCTAAAAGTTCAACACAAGAACAATGAGATGAATGCCCGTCAAGAATTAACTAGACCTTCTCTTTGCCTTTACGTGGTAGAAAGTGGTTTATAAACCAATTCAAAAAGATCGTTGCAATTACATAGACTGATTTCTGAGATATCACAATATCTGAACCCGTCGGCATTGAATCAGTCCACTCGATTTTTAAGTTCTTGCCTTTGAATACAGAGACTGGGATGGAAAAACACCTTTGGTGCTTGATCGTCTCACCCTTTTCCCCTGAAGTCATTGTAACAACGTCTTTTGTTGCCTTTTCGGCTACGACATACATGACCAGGCCGATTGTTTAGTTGAAGGCATGTTTCATCGACATTATAGATGGACACAGGTTTACGAAAGGCTCATTTTCTTCCAGTGTAGCTTCTTCTGAAAAAAGAGCTAAACCAGTTGGAACCGGCAATGCTTTTTTCCTTATTAAACTTATGAATAATTTGTAGATTTTCGGCGAAATTATACGAAAGCTTTCGAAAATCTGATACCGTCATAGGAAAACCGTATTTTTATGTCTAAATAATGTGTAGCACTAATTTATTTTTATTGGCCTCCCCCAACATGCTGTCCAGTCCACATTATTCTTTATTTTTCTTGCAAGGGTTTTTCTAAAAATGCCATAATTTTTTCAGGCGCCGTTTACAGAAAAACCGTTTTTGACAGCTTCAATTGCTACCATCAGATTTTCTTTAGTATAATTTCCACGATTTGAGTTCTGTCTTTTGTACTTCGTTGACATTTTTCTGCAATAAGAAAAAATAGATGACCATCTATCCCGAATACTAAGAAGAAATGGCCAACGTGACAAACAAAAACCACTACATACTTTTAACTGTTTTTAAAGGTTAGGATTTCTTAATCAACATTGTACTCACCTAATTTGTAGAAACCAGCAGTAAATTTCCACACCTACATTCACAGCAGCACGTAGTATACAATTATTATAAAATTTTATAACGAAACGGTCATGTTTTTATTCTCTGAGTGCTGGAGAAGACACGCAGCGCCATCGAACAACGTTTTAATTAAGTTTTACCCGTTGGTTATCTCTCCCGAGTGGCCATCACATCTGACCTTACCGTAATTAAAAGAAATAAGCCAAAAATTAATATGGTTATCTACGGCTTGGAAGAAACTCCTGATTTTCTTCAAGTCAACAATATGAGTGTGATACTGTTTCTATTAACGAAATTCTGATCACTGTTAAAGCTGATGCTTTTTCTGTTAACAAGATCTATAGATTGGGAGAACTTGACTTTACTAAAACCAATTCGTATCGTCCTGTAAAAGTACAATTTGCAGCTGAAGCCTCTGCAATTAAAGCTATCGAACGTACATGTAAAAACGTTCTAATAAATGGCGTAACATGAAAATATTCCGTGACAGAATCCCCATGCAAATAAAATTATATAGAGAATTTAAGACTTTTCTTGACACCCGCATAGCAAATGGTGAAGAGAATCTGAGAATAACTTACAAAAAGCGTGTTTGGTTCAATGATGAAATTAGGCATAACCTACCTATTAAAAAGCACTATCGAAAGAAGTAGAGACATTTTTCCAATATGTTTTACTATAATGAATTTAGAAAAGTCAGGACTTTAGTAAAAATGCAAAATATCGGCTGCTCATGCTGCATATCTTAATATGGATGAATCTTCCATCAAGATGGATTTTACTAAGTTTTGGTCTTTCGTACAACAAAAATCTCAGGTACATAAAGCAAAAGTATCAGTAATTTCACCAACTCTCACGAAATTGTAGACACGTTTGCACACACCTTTTCGAGCTTTTTCCTTAATGTTCAACCATTTTTCCAGCAAGATGGCATTTTGAATATCCCGTACTTGCAATTTAATAATTTTACTACAAATGACCTAATTAAAGTTGTAGCCACGCTTCCTAACAAACCAGCGACTGGTGACGATCTTATATCCAGTTATTTAATTGGAGATCGCAATATTTGAGTTTGCATATCCACTTATGATCTTATTAACTTATCTACTAGGACTTCCACGTTTCCTGAGAGACAGAGAAAAACTAGAATAACGCCCGTTAATAACAAAGGTGATACTGCAGCGCCTGCAAGCATTATGTGCCTAAATAGTCAATCATGTTAAGCCTTTTATAAGCAACAACCAACATAGTTTTGTAACTGGAAGACCAACTATGTACAGTATAACGCCTTTTGTTTGTTTAAATTCGTTGTCACATCTGGAGCCCCGCAAGGCTCAAACCTTGGTCCTTTGTTGTTTGATCTTTTCTTAGACGACCTTCTACCAAGTCTCGAATGTCATGTTCTTGTTTAAGCTGATGATGTTAAAATCTGCATACAGTCCTCTGAAGACCGCGTAAAGGTTCAGAAAGATCTTGAAATTCGTGCGTCTTGGTGTTCAAACTTCAAGCTTAGCTTTAATGTTAAAAAATGCAACATTCTTCAGTAAGGGCTACTCTCCCCGATTACTGCATGAGGGAAATTTCACAAATAAACGATCTTGAAGTTTGGTTTGAATCAAAACTATCTTTTCAGAAATACATTGAAGAAACCTGCTCTTCTGCTTTCCAAATGCTCGGAACGCAAAGCTACTCTCTTACCTACCTTATATTATGCCTTTGTGAGAAGCCTGGAATACACATGCGTTATTTGGCATACTTTTTATCCATTAGAACAATTACTTATTGAATACATACAAGGAAAGTTCTTAAAATACCTTTTGTTCAAGAAGATCGGTGTTTTTCCAGATAGAAATATAAATTATTGTCTCTTATTAGATGAATACAATTTTGAATCGCTCCTAAATAGAAGAGAAGAATGTAGCGCTAAGTTTTTGGCAAAGCTGATCAACAACAAGATAGATTTCCCAGACTCCTCTCTTTGTACCTAGGATCAACGCGAGGTCTCTGTTCATTCAAAACTCTTGCAGGGAGAACTAATGCCAAAGCTCTTGGTAAGTACATTGTCTACAGAAGTCTTTTTCCAGACAAATTTTCTACTGTACCAAAGCATCTACAAAAAATAAAAAATTCATCAAGAATACTAGCACTAGGAATACTAACATTAAATAAACAAGAAATTGATTATAACGCAAGAAAAACAAAAACGTTGTTTTTTGGAAAAGGTATGACAAGAAAAATTTACAAACTGCGCAAGATGTAGCCTGAGCTAGAAGGAAAAGCAGTCTACAGTAGTAAACTGATTAATACAGCTTGATCTGCTTTACATAATGTAGTTAAGAGGGTAACGTTTAAGAACTGGAAGAAACTCTTACATGAAGATCTGAACTGGGGAAAAAGGTAAACTCAGGACGATCGAAGAATCAAGAACACTTAATCATTCGACATGAGAAATTTTAAATTAGAGATTGGAGAAAGGAAAGAAGACAAAATTAGAGGCAATATTCAAATCTTCATGAACTGATAAAAAATTATAAAAAAAACGGTTAAGGCTGTTTTTCTCGCTTTCGATGGAGAAGATGACAAGAAGAAGAAATTAGCAGCGATAAACTGCAGTGACTTAACTTCAGAAAGTGCATAAACGCTTGATTGATTTGTTTCTGTATAATTTGACAATTTTAACCAATCACGTGCTTTGTGCACACCTGAAGTTACCAGCTGCCACTAGTAAATTGAGAGTTTGATAGTTGTAAAGTGAAAGGCACTTTCTTCTATAACTGTAGCGCCTAGCACATACGTCTACAGACCCTACAGCCTCTTTCTACTGACTCCTTCTATACACACTCCATATAACGGTAACCTCGGCCGCCTTGTACTTAGAACCTCTTTAATAACTTTTGATCTATTGTTGATTTTAGTGTGGTAAATTACCTTGTTTCTTTCTAATAGTTCACTGCATAGAACCGCCTCAATAGAACCCTTGTCTTCTCTTGGAAGTTAACCACTTGGAACTGCCTCGATATATCTTGGATTGTTCTGGTTAAAGGGTTAACGCCTACCATCAGATCTTGGTTTGGCAGTTGATAACCTATACAACTAGCGTTTTGTTCCACCCAGAAGACACTGTAGAAATGATGGATTAGTTTGTGCACTTCAATCGCTTTTATTTCGTACCTTCGAGCTTCGCCTTGGCAAAGCAGACGTTCAAGAAAGTGTTATTAACTTCCTTCTTATTCCTAAAAGAGAAAGTGAGACCATATATTGTTGACATCTGCTTTTGTTTGTTTTGCAAGACCATACGAAAAAGAGATTAGACAGTAACTTCGCCATTTTAGATGAACATGAACAAGCTGCGAGGTTGTTTCTTACTGCATGCCTCTTGCATGTGGTTTTATCCCTTGAAAATTTTCTGTGCAGTTAAAAGAAAAGTACATTTTTAAACTTACTACTCGATTACTTCAATACGCAGCTTCAAATACTTAACGTGTAATGCTGTTGGGATATCCATTGTTTTATTGCTTTGCTAGATCTAGATCTCCAGCTTGAAATGTCTTGTTCTGTTGCACCTTCAAGTTCTACTGTAGCAATTTTAGTTCGTCGCAATTTTCTGCTTTTACAGCAATGATCACATATAGTTCACGAAGGTGGTCTTGGTGTAAATGTTGCACATTGCAAACTAATATTTTGAAGGTTTAGCAATTTTCGATTCAGATATAGTGCAATCCTCGAACAGACTTACACATTAAGGTCACTGTACATCATTTAAAGCTCCTTCTAACTATGCGGAAAGAAACTAAAGCGACAGAATGTTGAACAGAGGGTAAAGAATATTACGGCTGTTGAATAAAATCTATCTTTCAGATATCTCTAACCTTTTAAGTCTAATTAGATCCGCACGATGCGTTTGATGATTTTCTTTCAAATAAATAGGTACACGTTTACTTCTTCTCGATGAGGAAATGGAAAAAGCAGACTATCTTCGGATACGTATCAACTGCAATGAGCAAAGTTGAGAGACAATTATGCAAAATGGAGTTAAGTATGAAGCGCAGAGAAAAGCAAATTGCTGATTGGTTTGCTAAGATTTAGTAATGGTACTGCGAATGTTGCCTGAATTTGAGTAGTTATAAGTTATCACTTCTTTGGACAGTATTTGGACAGATTTAATCCATAATCAGAAGTTGTAAACCAATTCAGTCAATTTAGCCCCGAGTCCAAAACTGACCCGAAGTCCAGACTATGTGTCAGGGAATTCTCTAAAGACTTTTGCAAGCAACATGAATCATATTATATCAATCACCAGCATTACAGACTAATGTAGAAGATTATGTGATAGTTGAGTGGTGTAAACTAGGAAACAATGACCTGTCTCGCTGCTGCCTGATTTTTTCAAATTTGAGAAGTTTATGTAAAGATTCATACACTGCACTGCACTTTTTGGTACCGTCAGTTTTAGAAAACGGTCTGGGCCAAGGAAGCTAGCTTAGTAGCTTGATTGAAACTGTCTATCTTTCGGAATAGTAAATTAAATCCATACAACCCATTACAACTCCATCACTGGTAGACAAAGAAAGCTTTTTTCTCGGCTTTTAAGATTGATAGCTCACACATTGCAATAGGATTTGGAGTAATTAACCACACTAACCGTTTGCTGTTCGTTAAACAGAGCAAAAGATGATTGAAACAAGAAAATTCGTAATTTTGTTTGGTCAATGTGAATCTTTTTGGACGGATACTTTAAGAGCGTCATCAGGCCTAATCTTTCTGTCTATAATTGTATAAGATGGATTGTAATAAATTAATATTCAAAATATGTTGATATAACTATCAGTGTAGTATCTGTAAGAGATTTTTAAAAGAAAATATATTTTTAAAATTTTTTGTCTGGTTTTTTTTTCAAATGAATGTAAGAAATAATAATTCTACACTTAACCCTTCTTTACAACATTATTACAACATTAACATTCTAAATTATTCTTTAATTAGAGCCAGTTTTTCAATTCAAGTTCAAATTTTAATCGAGGTCTAACTGCATGGAAACGATTGTTGTAACAATTATCTCTACGAAGTTGTTGCTTTTATTAAAAGAACCTGAATTGAAAAATTGGTCCTTAACATCACAAACAGAAGCCCTGGATACCATAACAGTATGAAAGATAAATTCTGCTTCAATAAAATACACGATATACGAAAAGAATAATTTTAGAATAAATAAAAAGAAATAACCCTTTCACCGTGAGTAGAAACTAGAAAGAGAGGAGATTTTAATAGTTTCCTGAAAATTTTCTAGATTACCTTGGCCATCACACGAGCGCGAATAAATTTACTTCGAATTCGCAAAAGAATAAAAACATGTTTACCAGAGATTATAAAAGCCTTATTAGAATTCGATTCAATCTGTTTATCTCGACAATTCGTGGACATACATACCACCAGCGAAAATGGTAAGGTCGGATTTAATTTTTATTTCTAATTTGTTTAAATTTTTCTTCTAATTTATTTTTCAGACTACTTACACGGATAAAGGAAAAAAGGTAATTTTATAAAGTGGAATTCTTTTATTATTCTTTTAAATTAAAATTTTCTTATTAACCTTGTTATTATTAAAATTATTAATTTTTTATTTTAGCCCGAACACGGACGTTTTCTCAATTTTCATCATCTTACATTTTACGTAGGAAATGCTAAACAGGTAAGAATTAAAGAAATTAAGATAAAAAAAACAGAAATAACGTTTTTGTTTGCGCGAGGATGACCTAATTAATTTTTTAGGCTGCAAGTTATTATATTACAAGAATGGGATTTGAACCTTTAGCTTATAAGGGGCTTGAAACGGGAAGCCGTAAATATGCATCCCATGCAGTCAAGCAGAATAAGGTACGTCTTACGGTAATTTTAATTAAATATTTTTTGTTAGTAATAATTCTAATTTTTAGATCGTTTTTGTTTTTGTGTCATCATACGAGCCTGGAGACAGAGAAGTTGGTGAACACATCGTTAAGCATGGTGATGGAGTTAAGGATATTAGCATGGAAGTGGAAGATTTAGATAACATCATACTCGTGAGTTTTTTTTTAATATCTAGCCTTCAAGAAAAATAGTTCTTGTGTTTTTAAGATTGCCAAACAAAGGGGAGCCAATGTTATAAAGGACATCTGGGAAGAATCAGACTTTAATGGAGTAGTAAGATTTGCTACAATACAAACAGTAAGTACAAATAAAAAAATAATTTAACTAATAATTTTTAAAAGCAGCTGTAAATATCCGATATTTAAAAATAATAGTTTGGAGATACAACTCATACTTTTATGGACAAAAGCCTCTACAGAGGAATTTTCCTTCCTGGGTATGTAAAAACGCCAGAGGATGCATTAAGCAAAAAATTGTGAGTATCGAGGAATACGCAAATTAAAAGAATAAATTCAAGAAAAAATATCAATAGCTATAAGGAAAAGATGTCGATGAGTATTTACAATATTTTTTGTATCATTACAGGCCGCTTTCAAAATTGGATTTCATCGATCATGTCGTTGGAAACCAACCAGATCTTCAAATGGAATCCGTGGCTAAATGGTACGAGAATATTTTGCAATTCCATCGATTCTGGTCTGTGGATGATTCGCAAGTGCATACTGAATATTCTGCATTAAGATCTATCGTTATGGCCAATTGGGAAGAAACCGTCAAGGTAAATTAGATATAAATTACTTTTGTGTAAAACGAAGTAAAAAATTTAATTTTTAGATACCCATCAATGAACCAGCTGCAGGAAAGAAGAAGAGTCAAATTGAAGAATATGTTGAATATTATGGTGGTGCTGGTGTTCAACATATTGCCTTGAATACTCAAGATATAATTACTGCGGTAAGTTTAATATTAATACTTAATATCTTTTAGATAAAATAATAAAAATTCATATAAATGTTCTAGGTTAAAAATTTAAAAGCAAGAGGAATTGAATTCTTACAAGTCCCTGATAGCTATTATGATATCCTCAGGGAAAGACTTAAGAATAGCAAAGTTAAAATTGCCGAAGCTTTGGATATTTTACAGGTGGGTAAATCTAGAATTATTTTTATTAAAATACAAAAAGCATTATTATAATCCTCGCCATTTTAGGAACTCAAAATCTTGATTGATTATGATGAAGATGGTTATTTGCTCCAAATATTCACCAAGAATATGCAAGATAGGCCAACACTATTTTTAGAAGTGATACAAAGAAGAAATCACAATGTAAGTTATTATCAGTGCAGATCAAGCTTTAGATGCCTTTCTCTCTGTATTCTAGTGTGTACGCGTCTTTAATTTCATTTAAATCTTTCAGGGTTTTGGCGCTGGCAATTTCAAAGCTCTTTTCGAAGCAATCGAAATAGAACAGGACAAAAGAGGAAATCTGTAATATTAAAAGCATTAATAAATAATCCAACTAACATTTAAAGTATTTAATCCTGTATTAAACATATCATATTTGTAGTTAAATAATATATAAATAAATCATGTTTTTTTATGTTTGTACATGATTATATTTCTCGTGCACTAAATCCATTTCCTTTTAAAAAACGTAATTATACAACCTTTAAATTAGATTATAAAGAATACTTGGATCCATTGTTAACAAGTCGTTACTGATAACAAAGATGAATTTTAGTATAAGCTCTACGTCCTCCGCATCACGGTAGTGCCGTTTAATCCTATTATACAAGAACTGTTCAATAAATTATAAAAGTTTTCATCGTCACTAAAGTAAACATAAAATAAATAAAATGTGACACGCAGTGCTGATAAAATAGTCTTGAGTCTAGTATTTATCTGATAAAGCTACTACATTATTTGTAATTGTTGCTAATTATCAAAAAACAAATATGCGAGTTTTGTAAAATTTAAAATATTTATTTTAACGGTTTTGGTGAAGCAAGTGATTTTTATTATAAGAAAGCTTATTACAGGGATGAATTTATTTTTTAAATCGATTGTAGTATGTGCTACGTTGGTTTTTGTTATTGGTCTAGCTGAATCAGGTAATTAACTGCTAATTGAAGCGCTCATTTGTTAAAAGGGGGTATTGGCAAAATTTCAATTTGCTGTAAAACATTTGTAAATTCTTTTCTTTTTTTAACAGAGAGCGGTAAAATCAATTTGTAGAAAAGTCGGGAGAAAACTGTCATCACTAAAGTAATAAAAAATTTCCTTTTCTTTTTGTTAGGCAGTTTTTTTAACTTTACCAACAGTTTGATTTTTGTTACATATCCTCTTTTAACAATGACCGCTTCAATTATTTTCTATAATTGAGAAGATATTTATCTTTGTATGAAAGCACAAACTGAAAACTAGATAAAGAGAAAGAGACAAAGTCCAATAGAATATTCGCTACAACTTTGATTTAATTTGATTAATGAGTCAGAGGCGGAACTATGGGTAACAGAAGCCTATTTTACTTTTTTACACTAATCCTAGTTTACTATTTACAAATAAAGCAGACGAATTAGAAACACTTACAAGTAAACAAAACAAGCATAACCCAAGATTTGTTATTTTAAATTTATATACCCTACAATTCGAAACTGCAGAAAACTTCAGGAAACTCATTTAAAAGTCTTATCGGACGTTAAAATTAAAATTTAACCAATTCTCTAAGTTTCACTCTGAAGAGATTTTTAGTACCGGTAGAACCAATAATTCTCAAGCTGCGGTGTCGCAAACGACCCTAAAAGAATCGTCTTTTCGAAAAGCCCGAGCTTTTTGAGCTAGTCGGACTTTGTGACACATTTGTTACCAGAGTCATCTGTTTCTCAGGAAATAGGGGGGAGTATGTTAAAGACGGCATATCATTTTAGGAAAATGCACTTATTTTACTCTAAGAAGAACGTTTGCAGCTTATAGCGTGCATTTTCAAGGCTCAGAGCTTCGTTATTAAAATAAAAGACATCTTTTTAGGTTAAATGGTAAGGAGTGAGATTTGGAAGAGAGCTCGATTCGGCTCGAGAGTTAATATTCGCAATGAACTTTAGCTAATGGAGTATACCTAGACTGAATCTTCTACCTCCTTCGTTGATGTCTGCTCTTGAAGGAGCGGGTTCTTGGATGGTAGATGGGCTTCGTTGGTCACCTAGCATTGTCGGCGGTTGTTTAGACTCCGAAGAAGGCTATGATGTCGTTGATAAAAACACCTCACAGAGAGCTTGACCAAGAGTTTTCAACACCAGAAAAGATTTGAAAAGGTCGATAACAGTAGTCTGCTTTTCTGGGGTAGACGTCTCACCCATCCACGCGCTCGCTACTTGGGAATACCTGAGTGTCCGAACCATTGACAGCGGTGGCACTGACCAATTGATGCTCTTCTCCACGCGGATCGCCTTAACTTCGGTGGTTTTCTTCAGAAGGACAAAAACCAAAGATGTAAAGACTCTCCCGGTGGACAGAGATCATCTCCTTTTGGTAAGAATACCTTCCGGGTTTTGTCCTCAGTTAAAGAATTCCCTGATTTCTTAGTGGCGCAGGTTTTGGATCGCGCCTGGTACATTTTAGGGAGACTCTGTGTTGTATAACGCCATCCATCCAACAAAACCGGAACCAGAGCTTCGTCCGGAAACAAAAAAGGCGCGTCGTTATCCTGGGGCCGTATCTCGGATTCGGAAGTCGTCAGTGCCTAAAGGGGTGCTTCGTCGCATTCCAGGGGAAATGAGCTAAACTGTCCGGAGGTAGCAGCCGCCACACCAAGGGAGTGACGTCACGGGCAGCGGGCACTACAGTCGGGTAGTGGTAGTAAAAGGTGATAGGGCGTGGATAGATCTTCATTAAGTACTCCAGTGGATGGAATTGTCTTCCAAGAGATGGCTTCCGATCAGTCGGTGAGCTTGGTGAAGGAGAAGGACGCTGGACTAATCAGTGGCGTAGCAAGGTCGGAACCTGAATCTCGCTACTACTGTTTATGTCATTGCTCTTTGGAGACTGAATCAAACTGTTGAATATTTTTTTTGTTCAGCCTTCGTGTTTATATTATATGGAAGAAATAAATGCAGAATTACAATGGATTTAACAAGTCTCTAAAGAGTGTTAAGTCCTTGCAAAGCGCCGGGGCTATGCAAGACAAATTTTGTCGATGTGGTGCTTTGCAACTCGATTGTACCTCTAAGGGTCGTTGCGGTTGCTGCACCTCGGCAGGTCTTGTCCAAATAATAGTTTGCTAAACAGGGCAACCGGGAGTTCAGCACTTCATGCATTTTAAAGGTGATTAACAAGCCGGAGACTGAGAGTCTTCTTTAGCTGTTTGTTTCTTCTTTTAGTCGACTTTTTGTTCGGTTTTTGTGGACGACGGTGAACAAAAGTTGCATCTTCCAGTATCTACAAGCAATTTCCCATCTCTGTTTGATGAACTGGGGGGCCATTGTTAAAAATGCGACACTTGTGTAACCAAACCTCCGTGGTACTTCTTCCCCAACGCAACGAACACATTCGTATACGGTGGTCGTTTCCAAAAGAAATGTTTTGACCCAACAAATCCCAGGCCAGAGCCTCGACTGGAACCTCTGGGTTGCCATGGCCTCTGCAGTGCGCTGTTTGTGATTGTATAGAGCAGTGTCCGGCAAAGCACACGCAATGGCGGGCATCTTTAGGTACGTACAGCTTTTCGGCGTCACCAAAGTACAGTACGTTGCCGGTGGTTTAATTCTTTGCTGTCAGTCAGAGTTTTAAAGTAGATTTCCTACTCCTTAAGTAGTTGAATCGCTGGCTGTGTGAGAACGGTGTCCTGGCGCTATACGGTTCGCACTTCGTTGGTTAGAGTAGCGCATCAGGTTGGTTTGGAGGTGAGAACAATTTTGTATTGTTCGAATCGGCAGGGTTGTAGGATAGTAAGTCCGATAATTCGTTGCTTGGTTGTCACTGCGGCTGAGAAGTCTCTACAGACTAGGCGTGGGTGGCGTCGTAAGTGGACGGTTTTAGCTGGCAATATCGTAGTGTATTGTGATGTGCCAGGTGGTAGTAGCGTCATGTGGCGTTTATGATTGCTTTTTGTTCTTTCATAAAACTGTAACCCAGTCTCTCAATGACAAGGAACTTAGTTGCCTGCTATAGAAACCCCGTACAAGGTTGGAGATTCTGCGTACTGCTGATAAGTGGGTCTCTGGCAGCTGTGACGATGGAATAGCTTGGAGATCTGAACAGATTCAAACAAAGCTTCCGGTGGCTTCATTGTACAGTAAGATGTCTACGAGTTAGCCTGCTAAAGTAGCGGTGATCCTCAATAGGTTTTGGGTTGTTGATGATTGTTTCCTAGTAGGGTCGAGGTTGTTTTAATTCTATAGAGTAGATTGTTAGGGTTTCTCGTCCTAAATAGCAGTCCAAGCAAGAAGAACCATACATAATCCTGGTACCAAACCAAATCAAAAATTCTAACTCCAGAAATCAAAACCAAAAAAGAAAGTAAGATCAAAGCCAAACTAACCTCATAGGAAATAGTTTGAACAACACAACGCAATCCCCCTAACAAAGAATAGTTGGAATAAGACTAATACTTCCCAAGCCTGTCGACTGATTTTATTTGACCGTACAGTTCTTTAGACCAATTGAACTTCTCGAATTCTGCTGAAAATGTTTCCAGTTGGAGCTGTATCAAATCTATTTTAGCAAAATCGAGCATGAGTAACTCTAAAGGTTTCCATCAAAACAGAATCCTAAAACGGGGATCATCAGCTTGTAGAATGCAAACGGGGCAAGAAAAGTCAACGTATTTTATTTCCCACTTTAGTGGCGGGTAGCTTTAAAAACTTGAAGTCAAATAAACAAAATGCGATTGAGATACAAACGCCCAAGAAGAAAGGGCCTAAACTGTTCTGTATTGGATGAGGATTTTACTCTTGAATTATCTCTGGCTTTTTACGCTGGAATAGTTTCTCAAGATGATCATCATACTTCCCCGAACAGATAATCAACTTTTTTAGACTGACTAGTTTTATAGAGGTAAGAAGATTTTTCTTTACTAACGATCATTTACTGAAACGACTTGCAAGTAATGTTGTTGTTGTCGTTGACGTTTATTGACCAAAGAACCGATCTCCATAAGTACCGAGTAATAAACCAGTTTGACTAAGTAATATTCGTTCGCTCCTGTTAACGCATCTACTGAACAAGTACCACCCACAAAATGCTCGTTCGCCTTTTGTTTTCGTCTAGTGTTTTCTTATTTGAATGCCGGTCAAGCACATAGGGAATTCTGCTGTCTGGTAATGATTTGAAGATACCAAGCCTATGGAAATTTAAAGTTGATTATCAGATTTCACACATAAGATTCGAAATGAGACATGCCAAGCTAAGCATAATCTGCTCAGAACTTATCTTTAAATTGAGTCTTTGCACCATTAAAATGTCTATAGTTTATGTTACTTATGAACGGCCCTATGAAATGACAAGATCTGGCAAGAGTAAAGAGTCTCAAGTTGGTGGCGGTGTTACATATTAATAAATGGGTTGATGCATCTTGTAACATAGCAGGAAGGAAGGAATGAAGAAACTCTTCAAACTGTAAGAAATTATTGATCAATGGCAAAATCAACTTCATGCATTCCGTCTCACTAATTCAAATTCATTTCCTAAGTTTGTAAGCTAACCGGAAAATAAAAACTCTACACTTTAAGTTTATCTATCTTCTTGTAAATAAACGCCTTGGCATATTCAAGGTTTTAAAGTTTGTGTGATAAGAAATCCACTAGTTAATAAAAATGATAGTGGTAATTTGTTGAAAATTCTAAGAATTTTTTTGTTGAACTGCTTGCCACAATTTACTAACAAACAAAATCAACGAACTAACATATTCAAATAGAAGGGAATTGTAGAACTTAGAACGCACAAGAAGTAGGTCTTTCAAAAATCAAAACTATAGCAAACTTAAGAAGAAAGAAGAAAAAGGGCAAAAAGAATCCCAAATTGTTATGAGATAACTATTCGGTAAAATAAAACAATCTTGAGAAGAAGAAGCTCTGTCAGATGGACTGACGCCCATCGAGCAAAAGCTCTGGTTTATTGTTCCGACATCATTATTGAGCATGTACTATTGACCTGGTAATTTTAAGAAATTATGTTTTATTCAAAATTGCTAATTTTAGATAAAATATAGTCTCTATACAGTATTATAACCTTAATGTAAAAAATATCAAGAAACTGAAATTTTATGAAAAAGAAATGATTATAATGGTCCGGTCTATTTTAATCACTAAAGATTTTTTTAAATAAAAACAAAAGGATCAAATCCTTTGAGAGACCTAAAAGATTGCTTGCGTCAGTTCTGCCCCTAAATGTAAGAAGCTTTGCAAGGATTTAATGCAAATCTGAAAAGGATCATCAATCAAGATACTTGAATATCTCACTTTTTCTTTCTTTCTTTAAAATTTAGTTGCCATTAAAACTATTTTAGCTACCTCTACTATAAATAGGACATGGGAAAGTTACTTTGATGGCAATTTATTTATTCATTTATTTCTAATAATAAATTTTTATCTTATGTATTTATTTTTTAAACAGAGATTGTGTAATATTTTGCGATTCCATGAATTAATGTACACAAACTCTTAACGTAAAACTTGAATTGGGCAAAACACCATTTAAGAAGATTGAGCAATTTTACATTATTATCTACTTCCCGAATACATTCTTCAAGGTTTAGCGTAGACGTACTATAAACAATAAGAGAAATTAGTTGATTTATGATTGTCGTGCTGGTTCATTTAGTTTGTTAACTTTGTTTTAATTTCATCTACCAGAATTCAGATTAGTCTAGTTTTAATTTAATCTCATTTTATTTGTTAATTTATTTTGGTTTATCCACATTTACTCCTATTTTATCGTATCTTCTTTTTTTGTGTGTCATTCGTTTAATAATATTTGTTTATTTTAAGTACAAAAACGTATAATTAAGATCCATGATGAAAAATTCTGTTAAATTAAGATATTGATTGAATATGTATTTCTTTAGTGGTAATACAGTAACACCTTGTTTTAGGTCGTACATAAAGTACGCCTAGAATTCACAAACTTGTAAAGTTGCAGATCACACTTAGGAACTTACAGATACGGATTTTCGTAATGTTTTTGAAAACCGCTGGAATTTCTGGGAACAAAACGCTGGAAATCTGCTCTGAACTCTCGTAGAAACTAAATAACCAAACAAATTATTAGTTCAAAATTACAAATTTTGAACAAAACAAGAATCTCTAGATTAGGGCTTTAGGATATTTGATGTTTGTGGCAAAACTTCTTAAGGTACGTGGTGCGTTTAATGTCAGTTTCAGTTGTCATATTTTCCACTGTGCGGCACCTCTGGCAAGTAGTCTCATTTGCACGTTCCTGCATCGGCCCTGTATCGTAAAGAAAAAAGCTACCTGCGGTGGTCAGAAGTCTAGTTCGCCCTCCTGAAGAAAAGTTATCGAAGGATGAAAAATCATATTTCACATCTGATCGTTTTTTCGTTTTACTGTCTCTTTCTAGGGCAAAAAGTGTGAATTCGGTCATAGTAATCGACAGGCCAACAGTGATAGTTTCCGAACTACTCAATCTTCAGCTTAAATGAAACATCGCTTGTGTCAAATAGACACGACCCCCAGAGCAATTAGAATGGTTTTCGCGATCTAAAACTTTTATTCGGAGCAAAAAACTCACCAAAATAAAACTGCAATTCTAACACTTTGCAGAAACCCGCATAAAGCCAAACATCTATCCAAATAAGATTGCCTCACACACCGTTACTACATCTAGTGAGAGAGAAGATAAAGACTTTACTATCAAAATCAAAAAAAAGCTAAAAACCCTAAAACGCTCGACTCAAGCGGCATCAGAATTCTCTATATAAAGTTCAGCATGGATGATATCTCTAACGCACTCAAAGATATAAAGCCCAGCAAAGCAACTGGCCTTGATGGCATGCACCCACTGCGGAAGAGTAGCTAGAACCTGGCTATCAAAATTCTACTCAGCACTGGACAATTGCCAAATATCTTTAAACAGACAAATATCATTGCCATATTAAAACCAGGCAAATCAGGCGATAAACAGGAGAGCTATCGCCCTATTGTTTTGTTGAGCACGACTTATAAGCTTCTTGAAAGGCTTATTCTAAGCCGAATCGGTCCGGGTATACTCAGAGTAATCACAGTTGACCTGAAAGAAGCGCCACAGATCAGGTCCTAGCCCTTACAACCTACACAGAAGCCGGTTTTCAGAGCAAGCTAAAAACGTCTGTAGCATTAATAAACCTAACTGCAGCCTATGATACGGTCTGGAAGAATGGGCTTATTCTTAAATTCTGCTAGTGATTCCACGCAGAACAACAGCTAGACTGTTAAACAACATGCTGACCGTCAAACGACTCCAAGTCACCATGGGAAATACCACAAGGTTCCATACTAGTCCCTATTCTGTTTAGTTTGTATATTGCCGACATGCCAACCACTAGATCTAAAGAATTTGGCTACGCAGATGATTGGATGATTGCTTCTAGAAACACTGTAGCTGGAAATATCAAAGAAACCCTAACAGAAGATTTTCGAGAACTGATGGAGTACTTTAGGCGGTGGAGGCTTAAGCCAAATTTCAATAAAACCAAAATGTGCTGCTTTCATTTAAACAATAAGATAGCTGACAGGAGACTCCAAGTGTATGCCGATACCCAATTACTTTGACACGTTATCAACTTTAAATACCTGAAAGTGACACTGTCGTTCAGACAGCACCTTAAAAAACCGCAGCAAAACTCAGAACTCGTAACAACATCTTAAAAAAACTCTGCGGGACCTCTTGGATTTCAACAGCAACTGCTCTAGGACTTGTGTACTCGGCTGCCAAACACTGTGCTCCTGTGTGGTTAAACAGCCCGCACGCCAAACTTGTTGATACCAACTTAATACTACGATGCGCCTGATATGTGGCACAATAAAGTGGCTACCGGTTTTAAGCCATATTCTCCCTCCAAGCCTACACCGAAAGAACGCACTATTAAGGGAATACCAAACAATCACTATCAATCCCCAACCACCAGTACATGGGAACATCGACGATGCAAATGGCGGTCGCTTGCGTTTCAGAAAGCCCCTATTAGAAACTGCATTGGAACTGAGAACAAATAACTTTCTCACGACCACCTAGTGGCAGAACATGCAAAATAGCAGGCCCAAACCAGCAATGCCAGAATGTAGGGAGAATATGGCTTCGACCTTCCACGCAGAAATTGGGTTGCTCTCAACCGAGTAAGAACGCGACATGGCAACTGTTTAAACTCCCATCATAAATGGAACAGAGCACCCTCTCCTGAGTGTGAATGCGGTGCCGAAAGACAGATCATCCAACACATTATCACTGAATGTCCATTAAGAAAATTCGATGGAAACCTGGAACATTTAGCCTCGGCGATACCAGAATCGATAGAATATATAAATAATTTGGACATTAAACTGTGACTTTTATTTCTATCTGTGATCGTTATGTTTGTGTTTGTACTTATGTATTTTATTTATACATATTCCCTGAGGTGCAATTCTGAAAACATCATAGTTTCGCTGTCACTTCCTCCTGAAAAGAATCAAAAATCGCTCGTAATTAACGTTTTCAGTCGCAACATTTTCTAAAAAATATTTGTTCATGCAAACAGCAATTAAGTTTAATAACATTTAACTTTAACAATTAAACTTTGTTGAAAACTATAGAAAATCTTACTTAATTTTGTCTGGTTTTTCATTTGTAAAGAAAAACATGCCCAAAACGAAACTCATCACCTCTCCAATGACACACAAAAAGAAAACTGCACACCAGCAGCAATTTACGAATTTCCCAGAGATGGTCTCACAAGAGAACAAAGAAGAGCTGGATGGATCACCATTCATGTTCTATTAACTTGTTACTGTTTCATAATTCTATCTCTAGTCTGTGATAATCATTTTGTACCAGGAATCCAAACATTAGTCAAAAGTAAGTATTAAGTACACAAATCTAAAAAATGCAAATTTCCATCAAATAGTACATTTTCAGAGCTCCAACTCTCTGAAGATGTAGCAGGCGCAAGTTTTATGGCAATTACAAGTGCAAGTCCGGAACTATTTATTAATTGCGTCGGAACGTTTATCACAGAAGGTGATCTTGGCGTTGGTACGGTTGTTGGGTCCAACGTATTTAATATTTTGGCCGCGCCCGCTTGTTGTGGATTGTTTGCAAGAATGGCGTTTCAGTTTGAATGTTATTCTATTATACGTGATGGTTTGATGTATGGAATCTCCGTTGTGATGCTTATTGCTACGTTGTATGATGATAAGGTGTATTGGTATGAAGCACTAGCGTTTGTATTGGCTTACGTAATTTATATTGGAGGTAAGGAGACTTAATAAGAATGAAATAGGTAAATATACGGGACATTGTGTTTCAGCCATGTATTTCGATAAAGCAATACATAAAAAAGCAGGTGCATGTATAAACAAGTGCAAAAAACATAGAGAAAATTATGAGTTGAAAAAATTAAATGGAATAACAGAAACTCATACAAGACCAGATTCAAATTTAATAGATCATCAACGATCTGAAAATGAAAACCTACCCGATGATGTAAAAACTGACAGTAAGGTATGGTCTTCTAGTTAACTTTACAATAAAGTAATAATTGACATTCTAGATGAGAAAGAAGAAAAGATAGAAAGTGAAGGTAAATTTAGTAAACACATTGAGAATAAAACATACTAAATAACTGAATGATTCTAGAAGATTCAAAACAACAATTATGGGTATTTCCAAACAAGGAAGCATCTTACAAGAAATTATGGTGGATTTTAACTTGGCCAATTGTATTTACTTTAAGTTATACAGTACCTAATTGCAAGAAAACGCCGAATTTATATCCATTCACGCTACTTATGTGTATGTTTTGGATTGGTACTACATCTTATTTATTGGCATGGCTAATTACAGCAATAGGTAAGAGTGGATTGTTTGAGTAAACTGTAGTTTACAATTTTAATTTTTGCAGGCGATACAATTAGCATACCCGATTCGGTTATGGGTTTATCGTTTTTAGCCGTGGGAAGTAGCATGCCAGAAATTGTATCCTGCATCATCGTGTCCAAACAAGGTATGGTTAGATATACCTAGTAGAGATTGAAAAGTTTGAAACTGAACTAATTGAGTGGATGAAATATAACTTATTTATACTTCATTTTCTTACCAAGCTTAATTTCATTCCAACATAATATAAAGTGTTCCTTTGCTTTCATGATTCTTTAGTTTCTCAGCAAACTTTTTGACTTGGTCCTGTTAAATTCAATGTCCATTAGGAAAATTCTTCATGAGATTTCCGAGGTAGTTCCAGTATATGAGTTGTCAAACATGCCCAAACCATTGAACCAGAATAAAAAATAATATTTAATGTTTCTATTTTTTATGTTTTTCAAGGCCAAGGTATCATGGGGATGAGTAGTGCATTAGGAGCAAATACATTTGAAGTTCTACTATGTCTGGGATTACCATGGTTAATCAAAACATGTTTTTATCCCAAAACAAATGGAAGCCATTGGATTGATATAAATTCTTCTGGTTTAGCTTACAACGCTACCTGTTTGCTATCAACATTGATATTTCTTTACATTTGTTTAATATGCAACAGGTTCAGGTAAGACTATGAATAAATAATGTTATAAATTAATAATACTAATAAATTTCAGACTTGACTGGAAAGTTGGATTGATTTGTTTAATAATGTATGGAGTGTTTCTAATAGTAGGTACTTTGATCGAACTAAATTTCTTCTTTGTAGTAAATTTGCCTACTTGTCTTTGAACAATTTCTATTTAATTTGATGTAGATGTAATTGCAAGTATTTGTAAGTTATTTACATATTGTTGAATAAAAATTAAGGCTTGATAGAGTTACCTACTATATTAACATAGATAATATATTCTTATAGATTGTTAACGAACCTAGCTATACATGTAAATCATTATATTCCAATAATAAAGTTTAAACATAAACAATTCAAAAATTTTTTTTCGTTTATTATTATTTATTCAACAGGAATTCTATACAAACAATGGTCAAGTTATTAGCACGACATTAAAAGTGCTTATTTGTAAGTTGGAATTACATTCATGATTCATTGCTTAATGATGTTTATTTGCTACATCTGCTATTCATCAGTATTCTGATTGAGTGTGATAGATCTGCCAGCTCCAAAATATACTTGGTTCAGAATAATAAACTGTTCGAAATAAATAAATATGTTACTATCTTGCTAGCAAATTTTATAAAATTAATGTCATTTTGACAGTTACTTTATATATGTAGGTTATCATTATCACATCAATATAAGCCAATATAAGCAATATCAGTTACAGAAGTGACAGTTGTATGTTAAAGATTTCTACAGGAAATTAGAATACTTCCAGATTGATTCTAGTTGGCAGCAAAATGATCTTAAAAGTCACAAAATGCACAACAATAATTTATTTTAGGTTAGGGTCGACACTCTAGTATGTCATATTTGACATTTGTAGGTTAGGATAATCTGAGATTGAAAATCCAAATATGCTTATGGATAGTTTATAACATTTTCCATTCATAGCACAGATATTCCTTATTCTGCACTAGCTTTTGAAATTAGATTTAGATTCCACTAGCAAAGTGTAGTCTCACCAAAAACAATTCTATGGATTCCACTAGTAATCTTTTCTGTACTTGGTGCACGTCACACTAATGGTAAATGTATATGCTCTACAGCAGCTTTTATGCAACTTATAGCAATCAATATATTCAATAAAATTAAGTTTTACTTGCCTTCTTATATTAATAGAAATTAACAGACGCTTTATACATACGCTACTATAAAAAATGTAATTTATATACAAGTGTTCATTATATACTAAATAAGGCACATACACTTGAATAAATTCTGTCACAATCACATTTTTTTATCACAAAGAATTAATTTTATCCACATAATCTAATCATCTTTGCTTTGTCAATTAGTAGATTCAAAATTTATCAAAGTTAAATCGTCATCTTGCATTTCTTGAGTATCAGGCATTCCAACATCCCAGAACCCTAAAATATTTTATCTAAATGTAATTTTTCTGTACACATTTAACTTGGAAATTACAAACCTGCTATTGTTTCATTAGAAGGTGGAAACTTGTTTCGATGTTTCGAACATATATTCATTTTTTTATGTAATTCTTCAGGAGGTAAATCCAACTCTTCATAATACTACAAATGATAGATATTCATAAATGCGTCAGCAATACTTTCTTCTTCCTAATATTCTCTTACCTCTTTACATTCAGCACAAGACCATCCAGGAAGTTTCATACGATCAGCCTTGCATCTAACAGTTTCAGTCTTATGAACATGTTGAGGCTGTTTATCTTTTATGACTGGAATTCTAAATTATATATTCAATAATCAATGGTATTTACATAAATCAAATATCTACCTATCATAATCATTTATAAATGAAGGAGGCACTAAAAAATTTTCTTTGGGCTCTTTAGATATGTCCTGATTAGATTTTTCTTCTCTCGATGTTACACTCAATTTAATTCGACTTTTATTTGTTATTGGTTTTCTTTGCTCACTCATACTTTTACTATCTGTACCACTACTGCAAAAACTGACTTCATTAAAAACAAGACGTTTCTGAGTTTTTAATTATTTATACTTACGCTGCTATTGGGAAACTTAACATTTGTGTTAAAGTATTTGAACCAGGTGCCTTCAATTTACTTGTTCCTTTAAGAAGAGATTTTTTATCTAGGCGCATCTTTTTTGCAGATCTGTGTGGAGTCTCCTTTACAACAAAAGAAGAGTCCACTATATCAGTATTGATCTTTTTTTTAACATTCTCTTCTACCTCAAGATTTGGTTTATTAATATCAAATTCAAATGAATCCTCCAAAGAAGTGTTTGATGACTCAAATAAATCTTCATTACTCAGTCTTGGCCTGGACGTTGTTGGTGCATTTAATTTGTTGCTTTTTTGTTGATTTGTAAATAACGCCTGTGGACTGCGTTTCTTCAACTGCCAATTTTTCCGATGTTTATTTAGTTTTGGACTTTTATTTATGATGGAGACTTCTTCCTTGGGAGTAACAACTGAAGTTGTCTCAGATTTTTCAATGGATCTGTTTAAATGTTCGTTAATAGTTAACTGGTGCTTGAGGTTTTTCACTTTGGTATCTAAATTATCTTCTACTCCTGAAAAGATGTTGAGTTTACTTTCTTTTATACATAAAATGTTTTATTTTATATTATTAAAATCACTTTTAAATTCCTGCCTTATAACTTGCATTAACATAGAGACTCTCCGAAGCTCTTTATTTTCAGTATTCCAAATAGATTCGGTTTCTTCTGAAAATAAAGACATCCAATCTTCGAGTGCATCATCGCTTTGTGCAGGCATTCTTAAGATAAAGCTGAATCACTATTAAATAAAACTAAAAGTAAAATCAACTAAGAGACGAGTTTAAAAATGTTTAAACCTCATTAGTCACCACTTGTCAGATATGAAAAAGTGAGGTTATTACATGTCTTACGTCTTTTGTCAACAATTTCAAATTTCTTTCCCATGTATTCAAAATATTATAAACAAAATTCCTATTACTTAATGATACTTGTTCAAAAGTTAAAAAGGAAAATACACATAAAAATGTTGCAAATACCTCAAGAGAAATGTTTTATCAAAATAAAAAGGTCTGTAATAATAAAGCTTAAATAATTCTTTTTCATTCTAAAAATTAACAAGAAAAGCAGACGTAACAATAATGGATGGTTCTTGATGACTTAATCTTCATTTTCGTTATTATTAATGTTATAATTTCTAAATCTTTTTCTAGGCGACTATAATAGTATTCAGTATTTCTTTCTGGTCGAGACAATTTTTTATATATATGTTTATGTATGATTATAAATAAAATAAGGTAAAATGAAAGCACTTTAGCACACAAATTGTTAGACGTCATAACTAGAGTCCCTCAAGTTAAACTATAACGTCATGTACATTAGAAACAATTACCTAAACATTTGTCAATACTGAAATGTTTTTAACCTAAAAATTAAACTTTTACTTTAAAATAAAAAATGGAAATAGGGAGACTAAAATATGAGGTAATAAAACTGCATTCACAATAATTGTCTAGTGCTTCTTTTTCTAATTTTAAGAAACCTGATAAATATTGTGGTAAAGTATTGATAGGAAATTGGTTTGAAAGACAATGCAGTTTCACCAAAGACCCTCACGATTTTCGGACTAAATATATGAATGATTACCCACCAAAACCATACTCAGCCAATGACCCTTCTCTCATATGGAATGAAATGATCAAAACACAGGTAGGCAATAATAAATTGGCCTTATATCAAATTGAATGATGCAAGTTTCATGTTAGGGATATGGCCCACGCATTCTTTTTGACCACCAAGCTCCACATTTCTTAGAAAATAAATCGACAACATATGACCTAGCTTTTAATCATATCCCAAAATTATCTGATGGTCCAATACCGCGACAGTTACGATTTCGGTTTCAAAGATATGAACCTGAACAAGATTATGCCAGAAATTACGTAAGGATTTTATTTTCTACTCTATTGAATATTCTGAAAAATGTATCAATCCAAAGGGGAATATTACAAAATTTGGTATTCAAGATTATTACAAAGAGAAATGGAGATGTGAAAACTCAGATCCAAGAACTACTGTAACTACGCACTATCAAGATACTTATTTACCACCAAAAAAGGAAGATCTAATGTTTAGACGCTTCGCAATTCCTGTGTATGTGGATAACCTGGTAATAATTTTACAATACTATTACTCTATTACTTTATTGTTCCAGTCCAAATTCATCAATTATGGTAGAAGCCAACAACTGCTTCCACAATCTGAAGCTGCGAGATAAAGCCGTGAATACAGTATCGGAAAAGAAATTGGTTCCTTATAATCCTTATGAACCAAGATGCAATCCAATCACATGGGAATGCCCAGATAAGTTTAAAGAAGTTCCCAACAGATGCTTCATTCCTCGGAAATTCAAATAGAAATAAAATATTTTTGGGTTGAAACATTGTTTGATTAGTTGTGTAGTTTTTATAACCTGATTTAGTAAACAACCATTTGTATTTTTATCTTGAAAGCTCCCACCAAAAGCATATCCTAACCATTCAACCCTACACGACAGTTTTTCATGTTGCTCTTAAAGAGGACGGCCGCCGCAGGCAGCTCATTCGGGAAAGCCGAAGTGCGACTTTTAATCGTGCTATACGTATAATTTCTTCAAGGAAATCTGTTGATGTTGCCATCAAAGGTAAAGTCATCAAGAATGTGCCTGCTCTCAGTAAAACGTAAAAGACGAATCTAGCCTGCTTATTTGGGAAACGCAAACCGCGATGCTTAACTTTAGCATAGGTTCTCTTATACATCACCATAAAGTATACCCTTGTTTTAGGTTTCCTTAAAATTCTCAAAATAATTTTGCTCTAACATATTCCTGTTACCAAAATAGTTCTGGGAAAAGATCTAGCAAGCAGAGTGACGCCAAGTCAAGCGATTAATTGAACAATCCGAATAATTGACGTCATAAAGACGTCATTTCTGTTCTGTATTTTTCACATGATTAAATACAATGTAGACATGATGTTATTCGTTTTCAAGATTCCGTTCTTTAGTGT
>VTPC01003537.1:142233-175734 GCA_011009095.1 Ignelater luminosus | reverse complement strand
GACGTTAAAGAGACGTCTGGTTCGCCATTAAATAACGTCTTTTCCACCACATAATATGACGTCTTTGAGCTGTGACATTTCCAACGTGAATGTGACGTAACTGATAAAGTGACAACCAATAACTTACATGACTAGACGCCATATTCATATTGCTTACTGGACGAAGTTTTGATAAAACTTTTATACTAATAAGAAATGTATTGAGCAAATTTAAATATTCACAGCTTTCTCATTCACATATTTACAATAAAACTGTTTTTAAAAATGTACCTATATTACATGTTTCAAAACACTTTTTCACTATGAACACGCTTATGTACGTTTAAGCTACTTTTTGTTGCACATTTTTGATCACATATGTCACACTCAAAAGGTTTCTTGTCCCTATGAACGCGCATGTGTGTTTCTAAATGACATTTTGTTGCACCCTTATAATCACAATTTGTACATTTAAAAGGTTTCTCGCCAATATGAAACCGCATGTGTGTTTGTAAATTACTCTTTGTTGTGCTTCTATAATCACAGATTTCACACTGAAATGGTTTCTCGCCACTATGAATACGCATATGTACTTTTAAACTGCTTTTCGTTGTAGACTTATGACAACAAACATCACACACATATGGTTTTTCGCCACTATGAACCCGCATATGTGCTTGTAAATTACTCTTCGTACTATATCTGTGACTACACACTTGACATTCAAAACGTTTCTCGCCAGTATGGACCGTCATATGCGTTTGCAAACTGCTTCTTTGTGTACATTTATAATTACACATTCGACACTCAAAAGGCTTCTCGCCGCTGTGAATCCTCAAATGCGTTTTTAAACCACTTTTTGTTGAGCATTTATAACTACATAGCATACACTCAAATGGCTTATCACCGCTGTGAACACGCATATGTGTATGTAGATGACTTTTTGTTGTACACTTATAATTGCATACTTTACAAGCAAAAGGTTTTAAACCGCTGTGAATCCGCATATGTACTTTTAAACAACTTGTAGTTGTGCATCTGTAACTACATATCTTACACGCGTAAGGTTTCTCGCCGCTATGAATACGTACATGTGTTTGTAAATGAGATTTTGTTGTACATTTATAATTACACATTTTACACTTAAAAGGTTTTTCGCCGCTGTGAATAAGCATATGTGTTTGTAAATTGCTTTTCTGAGCGAATTTATAGCTACAAATGTGACATTCAAAAGGTCTTTCACCATTGTGAATGCGAATATGTGTTCGTAAACTACTTTTCTGTACGCATTTGTAACCACATACTTGACACTGAAAATGTTTCTCTCCACTGCGAATACGTCTATAATTCCCTACACTATGTTGCTCAGTAGATTTGTCATCACGTGCACTATAATCACTATCAATTAAGTTGTGTAATTCTGAACAAATTTTCTCTGTACACTTATAATTCTGTTCTGGGGATGTCTCTTTTACATTTGATGGCCAATCTTGCTTTGCACTGATAAGTTTGGTATATGTATCTTCAGAGACAGCCGCAGTATCTACTGAAAATACAGTTTTAATTAACTTGTATTAAAGAAGTAATTTTATGTAGCTACCATCAGGTAAGATTAACTCTTCATGTTTGATGGGAAGAAAATTTGATGTTAAAGTACTATCCTGATCTTCCATTTTGATCGGAAGCTCCATTGCTAGTTATATTATTATTTTCTTATGGAATACACACGCAGGATAACTAAAATAATAGACTTCTACTTAAGATATACTATTTAAGCACTAGGCACTCCTCCACAAGCACCATGCAAAACACAAAACATATTAATGAGTGTTAATGATATTAATGCCAAAGCTAAACGAAGTGGCTATTTGCACGTCCGACGTGGAAATTGTTCCTTATTATACGTCCAACATAAAAGGTAATAAAAATAATTAAACTTCCGATGCAACGTGAAGAACAATAGGTCTGTTCGTTAGCTTACAACCAGTGAACATTTTCTACACTACGTCGTTTTTTGGTAGTTAGTGTGAAAAGGTGTAATTCCATCCTGTTGTTCGTTAGTACAAGTGCAAGCTGCACACAAGCTGCACCCATTGACACTTAATACACCTCCTTTGGTGGTGGAGCACCGGGTGTAATACAGATAATTTTATAGTGGATACAGGTATTTGAGTTTAGGTGTTACGTTTAATAAGATTTAAAAGAAACGCATATTTACGATAATTCTAGAAAATTTGTATTCAGATGATGAAACAGAATTAAGTAGTTGCAGCAGCAGTAGTAGTAGTGGCATTTCAACTTCTGATACAGATTACATAGATTGTAAATGAGATTGTTAGTAGAAAGAATCGTCGCAATTCAGTCAAGAATTATTTAGAGTCGACTGTAAATACCTATTCAGAAAAAGAGTTTGTGATGCATTTTCTAACTGCAAAAGTCTGTAACATAACCTTGCCTAATTATAAATCATTATAAATCTTAAAGAAACCTTTAAAGTGATTAGATTACTAATTAAATAACAAAAAACTTTTGAAAAAAATCAAACAAAAAAAACTAAGGTATTTGATCACAAAATTTGGAGAAACACCTGCTATCGAGAAGACGAGAACTAAGAAGTCATAAACTTATCACGTGATCCCCGCTGAAATACAGATCTGTATGCAGAGGTAGATTCACCTGAGAAAAATCCTAAATATGGAAGCATCCTTCTAAATTCGCGTTCCCAGTACAGTTAAAAATAAAATTAATATAAAATAATAAAAGTCAGCAACAATATTATTTGTTAACAATCAAAAGAATAGTGAATCAAAATAATTAACAATTGAAAAATTGTATTTACGTGAATGTAATCGATAGAAATTTAATTGATTTAAATAAATATGAAAAAATTTTTCAGCCTGAATTCCCTATGAATTGGAATTAAAAATCTTAAAGCAAACATTTAAGATAACTGCAACAACAACATCACTAATAAGAAGACCTCTCCAACGGGAGAAAACTATAAAAAAAATACGAGAACACCCCGAAAGCACAGATTAAATATAACATGTAACGGAAGCAAAAAGTAAACGTTACAACCTTTAAAAAATGAACAAGTAAGAATTAGATTAATAATTAAAATAATAAGATAATAAGTAGAGGTACTTCCTTAAGTTATTTATTAGTTTGTTAATTACTTAAGTACCTCTACTTATTATCCAATACAAGCACCTTAAGCAATAGATCTTCAACATATAAGTAAGAGTTAATATATATCAAACTACACCTGACCACTTATCCGAAGAACATATACAAACCATAGGGAAAGTTGAAATATAATACGTAAAAGGGGAAATCTTAATTACAATTACTAAACCGAGATAAGAAAAATCTAACCCTTATCAAATTGCTAGCTAGACCTATAATGCAGTAAAATTAACCAGAAGTACAAGCCACATCTGTAAAAATTCAAACCACTGCAATAATGAAATTAAAAGTTTGTCAACCCTAAATTGATTTCAAAATTAAAGAGGCTACAAAAAAATCATTCCATCTATGCGAACTCACAACTATTACAAAAACCTCTTCAACAAGAGAAAACTACAAAAAAATACAAGAACACACCGACAGCACCGATTAAATGCAATGCAACACATGTAATGAAAACACAAAGTGGACGTTACAAGTCTTTTTAACAATTTAGTTCAGAAATTTGAATGAAATGTACACTACAGTAACATAAAACACCATAGTCGATTAATTTCTTCTGCAAAACACATGGCTTTATTTTTGTGGTTCATAGGTCATGAATAAGTATGCAGCTATAGAGATTTAGGTGGCTGATTTGATATTGCTTATTCTAAGTAGCTTGTCTAATCGAGTTATCGTATGGGCAAATGATCAAAGGAAAAGAAAAACATCAAACTATTTTAAAAAACTGAAGGACTTTCCCAAAGTGCTTTATCTGCTTACTTTGTGTATGCCGAATGTTTCATTTAAATTCACTATAGTTCATTATCATTTATTGAGAACTGTATTTCCTACGTTTAAAAAATTATAAATTACTAAATTTATTGCACCAAATCAATCAAATATGGCCACAATTTGTTACTCTGTAAATATATTGGCTCTAAAATGAGAATAGTAATAATAAGACACACAAATGGTTCTTTACTATCCCTGGTTTTTCACCTACATAAAAAATACTTATAAGTACAAGAAGAGCTTTAAAAACTGTGAAATACGGTCCCTTTGTTAGGTGCTTTCCATTTGATGTTGTATATGTGCTGTTCCGTACTCAATCGTACCGTATTTTCGACGTATCAAAAGGAACAGCCGTTTTAGAAATAGTACTGTTCTGCTTTATTGAATCTAACCTTTATTATTATTTTATCCATTTCCGTGCAATTTTGCATTGTGCATATAAATTGAAGTGTAAAATTCGTAAGTTAAATACAGAGCCAAATTCAAATACAATCAAATACACGCGTGTCACGCCAAATAAGAAATTTAATTTCACAAATCAACTAAAAATAGTTTTTAGGCGATTTAGGTACGGAACGTATCGAAAATTAGGTAGAAACAGTAGCGCTAAGGGGCAAACACAAATGATACAGTTCAAATATTCAAATGGAACACATTTATACGTAAAAGTATAGTTCTAAACTGTTCTGTACAGTTCCCAGCGCCAAATGTAAAGCACCTTGTAAATACAGAGTGATTACAATTTATTGAGAATGGTTTAAATTTGGCGCCACAGTTTTTCAGGTGGTGGGTTGGCTATATAGTGCGTAAAAGCGAAGCGCAAGCGTTCAGGGTCATTCGGGGGTAAATTGTCAAATTACATATTTTGTTGTCATTTGCTGTCATTCGGTTCAAAATATAGCTTTTTACTCCTAATATAAGAAAAACATAGCCTATCTTTTTTTGAGGTTATATAGTACTGTTTGCTGGGCCGGCTGGAAGTTTTGCGGGGTCGAGGGCAACAATATTTTGCGGGGTTGAGGGCAACAATATTTTGCGGGGCCCTTAAAATAAAAAAAGAAGAAACACACACTACTTTCTATTTTAAATATTTAGAAAAAATACGAAATTTTATTTATTCTGAACATATCGATACAAAGAATTAATTCAGCCCAGCAAGGGCGGGGCCCTGGGCAGTTGCCCCGCAAGCCCGGCTCTTCAGCCGGCTCTGACTGTTTGTTATTATACCAACAGACTTGACAGATTCAAAAAGTAAGCAAGTAGCGCCAACATGAAAATAATTTAAATATGGCGCCAAATTCAAACCAAAACTCAATTAATTGCAATCACTATATGCAACTACGAAAAAAACTCATTAATGGAAATCATAGATGCCTTTAACTGAAGCTTATTTCATAGCACGGTACCTGTTACAATTATAAGTAATAAACATCGTTTTCAAAGTACCTACACATTAATGATAAATTCGATCTCTTTTTAGATCAATCAATATACATTATTTAACAAATTATATATTTATTTATCTTTTGAGCTTTTAAAGGATTAATGTGATTATATAATTTTTATACATTTAATAAGAAATCAGTCAGTTACCATCATCTTGAAAACAAACCATAATACAGTGTTTAAGTCAATATTAACTCTCTTGCACTTTTTACACCAGTAACCATTTTTTTAAGATTCTGTTCCATGTCTACTATTTTTGTATAAAACACTTCCTATTATTTGCACATATGTTGCTACAAATTCTTCCTAAATAAATAATTATAGAAGTAAGATAACAGTACATCACTTCTTTCTTCTTTTTAAATAATTCATCTATTCCAAAGAATTTATATTTTACATTCCACTTCATTGTGAACATGCATATGCACCTTCAAACTACTTCTTGTTGAGCACCTATGACCACATACACTACACTCAAAAGGCTTTTCCCCGCTATGAACACGCAAGTGAGTTTCCAAATGGCATTTTGTTGTACATTTATAACTACATATTGTACATTCGAAAGGTTTCTCGCCGTTATGAAACCGCATATGTGTTTGTAAATTTGTTCTAGTTGTACTTTTATAGTTGCATAGTTTACATCCGAAAGGCTTTTCTCCGCTATGGATGCGCATGTGTATTTTTAAGCTGCTTTTTGTTGTAGATTTATGACTACACACGCTACACTGAAACGGTTTCTCGCCGCTATGAACCCGCATGTGTGCTTGTAAATTACTTCTTGTCGTGTATTTATGACTGCACACTTTACATTCAAAAGGCTTTTCACCACTGTGAATTCGCATATGCACTTTTAAACTGCCTTTCGTTGTGCATTTATAACTACATTCGAAACACTCGAAAGGTTTCTCTCCACTATGAACCCTCATATGGCTTTGTAAATTGGTTTTTGTTGTATATTTAGTTTTGCATATCTCACATTCAAACGGGTTGACGTCACTATGAAAGCGCATATGTACTTTTAAACTGCTTTTCGTTGTGCACTTGTGACTACATACGTCGCATTCAAAAGGCTTTTCTCCACTATGTATACGCATATGTGATTCTAAGTTACATTTTGTCCTGCATTTATAATTGCAAATTTTACAGTGAAAAGGCTTTTTGCCACTATGAATCTGCATATGTATTTGTAAATAACTTTTCGTTGTACATTTGTAATTACACAGTTTACATGCAAAGGGTCTTTCACCACTGTGAATACGGATATGTGTTTGTAAATAGCCTTTTGTTGTGAATTTACGACTACATATATTACATTCAAAAGGTTTCTCGCCACTATGTATACGCATATGAGTTAGTAAATGGCTCTTCTGGGTGCTTTTATAACTGCAGAGATTACACTCAAACGGCTTCTCTCCACTATGGATTCTCATATGATTTCTTAAACTGCTTTTTTGTGTGCATTTATAGCCACATACCTTACAACCAAAAGATTTCTTATCGTTATGAATTAATACATGTGATACTAGACGACTCTTCTTTGAAAATGTATAATTACAAATATGGCACTGAAATGACTTTTCTTCTGATTCTATTTTTGGACCACTTGGATCTTGCTTTATGAAGGCAACTTCAACATGAGTATCTTCAAGAATATCTTTATTATCTGCAGGAAAGATAATTTCTATTATAACTTGATATAAGGGGTTTTTAAGTGTAGATTACCATCGAGTGGACATAACTCTTCGTGTTTAATATAAGGTAAATTTATTATTGTACGGTCTTTGGTATCTTCTGTTTTAAACTGAGGTTCCATTGTTTTCTATTTCCCACAAAATCATTCACTGCACACAGCAATTATCTGCTACGATGGCTACTAGAAACCATGAATAAAACAATACAACCAATTTCCTTAACAAAACAAATATTATTATTATTATTATTATTATTGAGAGATTTGGGCCATGCCATGCAGTCTCAGAGCATTATCATGTAGTAGAAATGCATGACATAAATACAGGGTGTAGGTAGTAGAGAAAAGTACATCCTTGTTAAGGGCAGTATTCCACTGTTTCCATCTGAACTTAACAGTCGAATCCACAAATAAAAACGTCAATATAGTTAAACAAGGATAATAAATTCTGTCTCATTTTTTTTATCTTCAATGGTTGATACTAGCGCGAAATTTAAATATATAACCTTACAACGGAAAGCTGGCGTCCTTTTGGAGGGCTGTTCACAAACGAGATTTTGAGAAAGCAAAGCTCCACATACGCACCTGGAGCAGTTCACACAATATTATTTTGTTATCAAGGTCGGTTCAGAGATATTAACAACTCGTGTTCCTTAAATTGTTGTAGTTTCACATATAAACATTATTCATTCAAGCTTTTCTCAATGTTTATTACTCATACAAGATTATATTGTTGGTACAACCATCTGCATACCTATCAGAAATTCAGAACCAGCCCTGATTATTATCGATACCTTGTAATATTAAAGTTATGTTATTCTAGACTGCTTACCAATCAAAATACATCCTTTATGGTTCACTAAACCTTTTTTACAAATCTGAACTATTTTAGTTTCAGTGAATAACCTGCACGTTTATTAATTATCATTACTAAAGCTGAGAAATAATAATACAAGTATTAAGTTACAATGATAAGGTGTAAAAAGCATTAAGAAGTCTTAGATGTTCCTATATTTTGCATATCATTGCCTTACTTTCAAAACCTCCTAAGTCCGAATTTAGGCTATTATGAACTTTTGATACAAATAAATCTAAAAAATATTATTGCATCTTTTGACAAAACCTAGTAAGATTATTACTAAAAACCACTTATAGAGCTATTTAAAACAAAGAGATATATTATGTTACATTATGCAATTAAAACGTTTTTTGCGTTTCCTGGACAATTTTATAAAAAGGACTTAGGAGGTTTTAAAAGTAAGGTGACAATATGTTGCTTGCACATTTATTATTGTTATCATTGTAACTCGATTCCCATAAAGCTATTTTTCTCAGCTTCAGTTATTACCAGGGAGTGGTATCAAATAGTTGTGCTTATCGATACTACTTGACTGGACGATCATACACATGCAATTTTTATAACATAGTGACGTTGCTGGTGTGAAACAATTTGTTTATCAGTTACTTGATGGATCTGCAATTACGTCACCATGATGTATCAATTAATCTCTGCCGCTCTTTGCTTATTACATTCAATTTATCAGGTAGGCATCATAAAGAAACAACTTTTATGTTAATTTTTTTATTGAACTTCTAGAATAACATATTTTAATAAATCATCTATGCAAAATGTTATGAGGTAGAGAACATCAGTTCCATATAAATATTTCAAAGATAAAAAAATTAAGTAAATGATAGATGCGTCTACTGGAAATATTTTGGCAGTGGACATAATATTTAGAAACGTTATTATTGTTTGACACAACTTATATTCTTAAACTCTAACTAAAAATATTTACGCGCAACATAAACTTACAAACACGCTCAGTCAAAAAACATCAATTTGAGTTCTCACACTTACATTACACACATCTTTAAAAAAATAAACAAAAATATTAAACAAAACAGAATTTCATATGTTAAATATCACAAAAGATGACAATTTCAAATCCTAACCTATACTAACTTATTCTCTCCTAGAGTCATTAAATTAGATTAAGAAGGAAAATTAAAAATCCTTTTCAAACCATTCTTTTAATGTTTTATCTGGTTTGTGCATTCTATACGTATTTAGACCATTTATATTGGGCACACCAAAGCTAGGCTGTCCAGTAGTCCTCTTATACAAGTTTTGTGTAAACTTGTTGTTATTGAGCGAAATATTTTTGTTTGCAAACATATTATTAAATCCACATGGTGCAATATAAACCATTTGTTCATGATTCAAAACAGGATAAAACAAACGTCTTGAGTCATTGTTGTGATAAGCTACTCTGGTAGCAAAATTTCTTCCTTGCATCATGCAATAGGCAGGTTCTGACAACACAGAATTGCATTCAAAATCACCACAGAGTGAATTGTTATGCGATGATGGCAATGAATTATAATTATTTGGTTCAAGCGATACAAAACCTGAGGTTTGACTTGATGAACGACTCAGATTAGAGTAATTATTGAGCGGCAGTAGAATTCCATTAGAGTCTCTCCAAAATCCTCCAGCAACCCAAGAATTCTGGGTTACATTCTTTAATTTAGAAGGAGAGATCACAGGCTTCGGTCTGGGAATATCATGATTCATATAAAACGTATTAATGGGAGGACTTTTTCTTACTTTTGGAGAGCCCAAATGTAATCTATTTAAGCTTATATCTATATCAAAATCTTTTTTATTATCAGGTGTATTATGGTTAATTAAAGGGTTATTGAATACACTGGCAGTGTCTGATACTGATGCAAAATCGCTAATACAACTCTTGGCACTTGTGAAAGATAAATTTAGGCTGTCTTTGGCAGTAGTAGGACTAGTGGATCTAATACCTTGGAAAGATTTCTGATTGAAATTTTGTTGTTTTGTAAAAGCAGAGTGTCCAAAAACTGGTTTGGTGTTTGATATATTTAAAAGTGAGGTGGGTGATTTTGGTGATGAATTGGCAGCAATAGTAGTAGTTTCTTTTTCATCTTCGCAATCTGAAAATTGCCCGAGGTGATGATTTGATTCTTGTTTTTGTACATGTCGTTTTGATATGCGCTTCATTTTCTTTTGCTTCAAGGGTCTGGATTTCTTAGTAAATGTGGATGAAACTATGATGATGGTACTAGCTATCACCTAAACATATAAAAAGTAATTTTAGTTTTATAATTTATTAAAAGCAATTATGAGTGAATGTATTGTGACTTTTTTAATGTTAGATTGGCAAGAATTTCTCAAATTCATTTGTTTTTTAAAAAAAAGCTCACCATGACAACGCAATAAACTTAAGATTGACAATCATGATTACCAATAAAAAATCGAAATTACTTGCTATGTTCTTAAATAAATATTAAGTGAAATTAAAATTAATACTAACCTGAAGTGTGCCGATATCAATACTTAAATATTGCTTAGGTGTATACTTCCAATTTGTGAAAGTTAGAATAATCCACATGAGAAGACAAACAATTTTTCTCTTATTACTATTTTTCTCATTCCATATTAATGAAATAAACTGTAACAAAACTCCAACAAAGCACAGTAATGTAGCATTTTCCAGTTTTGGTAATTCAGGTTGTATGTTTGTTAAGACCTTATCATTAAAATTTGTCCATACTGTAGTTAAAAGCATACAAGTTTTCTGTGCGAATGGAACTGCCAATAAATTATTAATAAGGTTCTCACTGATATCAACAACATTGTTAAACATATTCAATAAAACATTGAAACCGACGCAATTTGATATAATCTCCCACATATTCTGACTTGTACTTAAGGCCATCAAAAATAGATTTTTCAGTGTTAGAACATGAACAAATAACCATTTTGGAATTTGTCTTTTTAAACTTTTATTGGAAAAATCTATCTTGGTTAGTATGAAGAACAAATTTAAAATGGCAAAACTAGTGAGAATAACATTTACTAGCTTCATTAAAAATAAATGTTTAGTCTTCTTGGATATACCATCATGTGAACTATTTAAATCAAGCAATCTAACTCCTTTTTTACGCAACTCAGTAAATTTCAGTCCAAGTAGGCAACTTTGCTTCTGAACTGTTGCTTTAACTATACCTTCACATGGTGGACATAACTTATAGGCTTTTTCTAATTGCTTCCTATAATTTAAAATTCTTAACATACAAATAACCAATTAATAAGCATCAAAACTTACTGGAAATGTTCAATTTCTGCATCATAATTAGCTTCATTAAATGGAATAAAATTGGCAAGTTGATAAATTTTTAATTGTTGATTGTTATTGCAAAGGTGACATAATCCATTTGTTGCAGGTGTACTGTGACCATCTATTTTATCAGGAAAAGGCAACTGTTGGTTTAACATTTCATCATGTTGTGCCAGTATTGGTTTATTATAATCACCATCCTAAACAAGCATTATTATTATTATTATTGACAACAAAAAATATTTTTCACACCGAATACATACTGAATTAAAACCATTGTACTGTAAACATGAAGGGCATTCAAAACAGTTTCTTTCATCATAATGAACTTTTGTCCATTGATTGCAAAACCAACAATTAACTCGTACTGCAAATTGTCTCCTGCAACGACGAAATAATGACAGTTGTATTATTTACTGTTTGGCGCCAAGGTTAACTTTACTATTTACCTAATTTTCAGGTACAGATTTACTGAGAATATCGATATTAGACCTAATACAGCGATTATGGGTAAGATAAAAGACAATACTTGTATAATATTTTCCATCACTTTACTAACAGTGCAAAAATCACATAAACCCGGTCAACGCGACGTGGTTTCATTACATAACCTCAATTCTATAAAATTCGTTACGATGACTGCGATCCATCTACCGACTTTTTATAACACGCAAAAGCTAGCGCTGCCATATTCGCCTAAATTCTGTGTAGTATAGAACATAGATAAGGGATTTGAGGTGATTTTGGGTATAGAATTTATTCTAGCGCAAAAGAAATAATCCGAATTAATTTTAATTCAAGATAGTTGTATTTTAGTATGACGACATGCATTTTTAAAAAGTTCCTACTTAGAATGTCCCGTTTTTATCCGTTTGTAAAAGTATGAGCATCAATAACGGTAGTGTTACATATTTTATATATATTACATTTTCTCAATATAAAAGTATAATTTTTGCTTTTTAGTTTACGAATAGAACAAGTTTATTAAATTACAATCGCTCTATAATAAGATCATAACTGCTTTAATACCATTCAGGAAATATATATCTTTATACATATCATTTACTTTAATATTAAACTTAAAATATTATTAATATTATGCAAAACAGATTAACAGATTCAAAAGAAATTAATAATTTTTTATTTTAATGGTTTTCTGAAGACAAACCCTTGGCAACACTGCCAAGTCTCAAGGTTTCAATTGTGTTATTATTATTATTATTATTATTGTGACGTTAAAGCATAACAAACATAACCTATTTATTTATGTATATTTTTAATTACTTTATATTTTATACTAGAAAATATGAGTCTACCTACTGATTTTGGACCTGATTCAGGTGGTAGAATTAAGGTAAGCAGTAACTTATGATTTTCATATGAAATTAACAGTATCATACTCCAGGGCATGTGTATAGTAAAGCCAATTGTATATGGTAATGTAGCAAGATATTTTGGTAAAAAACGAGAAGAAGATGGGCATACACATCAGTGGACAGTATATGTTAAACCTTATTATAATGAAGACATGTCTGCTTATGTTAAAAAGGTGCATTTCAAATTACATGAGAGTTATAGCAATCCTAATCGTATAGTTGTTAAGCCACCTTACGAAATAAGCGAAACGGGTTGGGGTGAATTTGAAGTTGTTATAAAAATACATTTCAGTGACAGTAATGAAAGACCAGTGGGTATTTTTCAAGTTTGTGTTTAGTTAAATGTAGAACTTTGTTATTTGAAGGTAACCATGTATCATATTTTGAAACTTTTCCATACCGGTGGAACGAATGATATTGGAGTTGAACAAGGAAAAGGACTGGTATCGGAAAGTTATGATGAAATTGTATTTCAAGATCCTACACAATTGATGCACCATCTTCTAACAAATTCAAAACCATTAGCTATGAGTTCATGGGAACACAATACAAATTGTAAGTATTTATTATAAATAAAAACCTGTTGCGTGATATTTACTCTTTTACTAGTTGAAGAAAAGAAAAAGAAAACTTTAAAGGCTATTATTGATGCCAAACAAAAAGTAAGAAGTGAAATTATTATGTTAAAGAACCGCTTGAAACTGGCCAGGGAAACTATTTCACAATTTAAGGAAGAAATTGCTAAAACACAAGAAAATCAATATGTTATATAGCAGTAGGATAAATTTGCTTTATTCTTTGTAAAATATACTCGATAAATAATCCAAAAATGTTATACATCTGTACTACATAAGTAAAATTAAAAAAGTTTTTCCAATGTAAATTACTAGTAAGATATTTATTTAATACATATTTTCAATATAAAATACAACAATACTTTTTATTTTTATCCCACAGCAGAAGTAATAAGTTCTGCAACATCAGTGTCTGTAGATCTCACTGTTAATTGCATGGTGATACCATCAGCTAAAGCCAGTTTAGATCTTACCAAAATCTCAAAACCACCTCTGAATAATCCTAAACAAAAAAAATTTTCAAAACTTTCCCAAGTACAACTCTCTTATAACATACCTGCCAATAACAGTGTATGCGTAGTTTTCCCTTCTGGTACTTTATCTGTTCGCTCTGCTGGTTGAAGACCCAAAAACTGAATAATATTTTTAACGGCTTCTTCTAAAGTACCCATTGAACTTAAAGAATAAGTGTCTTCCATTTCAACAAAATTATTTCCTGCTTCTTCCCATGCCGCACCCCAGTTAACTTTGTTAACCCTCTGAATTTGATCACCCAAAACCACTTCAAGATCTTCTAACATATATTCATCATCATATCCTTCATCAGTATCTGGTAAACCTGTATTTGGATCACAATCCTTCACGACGAACTTCAGAACAGCCCCAAACGTGCCAACGGTATTTGGTAAATCCTCTGGGAACTGCAGAACTACATAAGCTGTGCCCATCTCGTTGTATGGGAGTTTTGGGCAAGGAATTTCATTGACTATTTTGTAACCTTCGCTGGGATCCAATTGCACCCTAACATTCTCAAGTAATTGATCATTCAGTGTATTAACACAATCAAATTGGAGCACAAGATGTCTCGTGTAGCAATGCTTAATGCAGCATACAACATACTCAGTTTCAGATTCTGTTAATTCAACAATATCAGAACTTTTGAATAGAGGCCCTAGTTGTTGTAAGGCTGGAATGGTGCTAAGTTTTTCGGAATAGTTTTCTTCACGTGAAACTGGAATGGGTTTCACTGGACCTGTAGTGATTAACATACCATCAGATTTCTGATTGTTAATTTGTTTTTCTTCTTCTGTAGGCAAAGCTGCTAATGGAACAGACTTTATGTCAAATGGTTCTTCTGTGTTGGTTAGGATGTATTCCCTGAGACAACGTTCGAGAGATGGAATTGATATCTACAATATTATGTATGTTAGATTACTGAAAAGAATGCTGAAGGTTATATAACATACCTGCAATGGATCAAGGATATAGTTGTTGTACAATGTTTTATCTTGTTGCTTGAGAATGTTGCTATAATAAGCAGCGCGATCTCGCACTTCATCATCAGAATCCATTTGACAGCGAGCTAACAGTACTTGAATATTTTCTAACAAATCTGGACAAAGTGCACCAAACTGGGCCATAGCTGATACAGCAGCTGCTCTAACTGTAGGATTCTCCAATATAACTCGGTTATATATAAAACGAATATACCGAGATGGTTGCTTAGTGCGTGGTCCTTCTTTTCCTAGAAGATGCAAGATCCTTACAGCCAGAGATGTATGTTCACAATCTTCAATGAACTCACACAGATGAGCTAAGCCTGTTTCTTTTGCTTCAGCATTATCTTCAATGATGGTTATAATAGTGTCGGCAATCGAAGCTTTATATTCTAAACCACCTTCATCTCTCAACATTGCCGAAAGGAAATTCATAAGAACACTGTGCTTACGAGGGAATTTCAATGCGAGTGCTCTTATTGCCTGCACAACCACTACTTTGAATTCATCGCTTATTTCAGATACAAATGTAGCTATTTGTTTCATTAAACGGTCAACTGAAGATTCAGCTCCTGTAAAAAGATAAATAATAACATTCAGAAAAATTAAGCAACAATTACACATTATGTTCAGAGGAAAATATGCCTAAGAAAGCTATGAGATACATAAAAGCAGTCAACAGACGAAAAAGGTGTGACGTCAGCTTAACGGTGGGTACAACCTGCGCTGGTTCCAAACAAACAGCGTTTGCTGTCTAAATGTCCATAAGGAAAAAATTATTAATTCATTGTGCAATGAGTAGCGAGTTTTAAGGATTGTAATAAGTGATTTTGTGAAGTGATTGAATCTTTGTATTAACTGAATAATATATCAGCAGTAAGTGGGTCGATATATTTAAATAAAAGCTGTTTGAAGATTGAAGTAAATTCAGTTAATACAAAGATTCAATCACTTCACAAAATCTCTTATTACAGTTCTTAGAAACTCACTACTCATTGCACAATGAATTAATAATTTTTTCCTTATGAACGCTTACACAGTGAACGCTGTTTTTTGGAACCAGCGCAGGTTGCACCAACCTCTAGATGACATCACAACTTGTTTTGTCTACCAACATTAACATAACCTAACTGATATTGACATTGACATAACCTAACTGATATTGACATTGACACAAGACATAACCTAACTGATATTGACAGTTAACAAACCACCACTTGAGTTTCAAGTTTTTTTTTTTAGTGTACCGTGTTTGTAATTCTCGCTTGATTATCACAAATATATTAATAGTTGGAAAAAAAAATTCAATATCATTAGCAAGAAATAAAACAATACCAACCTGTTTTCAACAATGTTGTGATAGCAAGAGTAGCAATAGATCGATTGGAATCAGTTATCAAATTTTCCAGATCCAAATTACAAGCAGTTACAGCGGTAGGATGATTAATTGCAACTTGATTCAATGTACGAACTGCAGCAAAACGCAAAGTAGGTTTAGGAGAGCCACAGAATAACTGCAGAACACTAATAGCAGGTGCTAATTCTCTGCTAGTGGTGCGTCGTAAATTAACAATAGCATGGGCTGCTTCATAAATTACCATTTCTGATTTATGACGTAAACATGATTCAATAAATTCAAATAATGGAGAATCATTTCCAGTTTCTTCCTCTTCCAATAACTTCGCAGCTATTCGCACCTAGTTTTAAGTATTCATTTAATAAATAGATTGGGTAATTTTGGAATTTGATTCTTACCAACATACAGACAGCATATGGAGATTTGAGAGACATTCGTGTAAGTCTTGCCACTAATTTAGTTACAGCCAATCGATCTGATTTTCTGATATGATATAAAACTCCCAGAGCATGAAATTGCACCATGATGCTTAAAAAAGAAGATAATTACACACAAAAAGTAATAATTTCATCAACTTACTTTTCACTATTAACTGCTTCTTGAGCTTCATTAACCCATCGTTTAATAACATCTGAAGCCATTTTTGTCATATGCAACGAACTTACTAAAGCTGCAGAACTAACAGCAGGATTTTTATCAACAATTGCTTGCTTCATGTACCGTTCAATTGCTTGCAACATTGTTGCATCAGTAATACTACAAAGTGCTCTAATGGCTGCGGCACGATACAAATCTTCTTTCCCCGTCATATCTTTAGTTAAACTGGATGTAACTATGATAACATCATCGGCTATAGAACTTAATTCTTTTATCCCCAAATACACCATACGGCGTAATATTACATCTTTCGATTGAAACAACTTGGTCATTGCAAAGAATACTTCTGTTGCTTCAGTTGCACCTAGTTGTTCACCCTATGAGTAATAATTAAATGTATCAAACTGCTCTGAAACAACATGCACGACAAGGTACCTGGTTCAATAAATACAAAATTTTTGTTAGGATGTGAGTACATTTTTTTGCATTAATTATGTTCTCGTTAAAAAGTCTAGCTTCTTGAAGCACCGTGGTCTTTTCTATGTTTTGAAAGGGATTTCCTCCGCCTGAAAACAGATTTTTAAAATAAGATTTGTAGGTTATGTCATGTAATATATTATCAAAACAGACTTACCATCCTCTTCTTCTTTTTTGTCCCTTTTGAAGGAACTCATTTTGTTAATTGTGAGGCAAAAAAGTAATTAAATTAAAAATATTTACTAGAGTTTTACTTAAAACTACTTTAGGATGACACGTCAACGTCAACCAAGTTGTCACAACACAGTGTTGTAAAGAAGATATATCCACGTATGCATCATGTATTAAAATGCAAAAGATGGAGCAAAGACTGAGTGAAATTAAGAATTAATTGTTAATGAGTTAATAAGTTTTAATTAAAACAGCCGTAGGAGTTTCTGGTAGAAAAGATTTTGTAAATAAATTATACTGGGATTGATTATTTGGCAACGGTGTTGTCGTGTTTGGAGAAATCGGTACTGCCAACAGTTAGTTTTAGAATAGAACTAGCGTTTGTTATTTATCAGGTGTCAGGAGGGGCAAAAATGTCAGTGGATTCTGGAGCTTCGAGTATGTCTAGATTATTAAAACTAGCACACAAATTCAACTGCTTCTATCTGTCAGGTAAATTTATATCTTAATATTAACGATATTATTCGGATTGAATACATTTCCATTTATAAATTCCGTTTAAAGTTTTGCTAAAGTTCCTTTGTAAAATATTGATCAGTATGTATACACCCAATCATTCTTAATGCAAAAGAAAATTTTTACTCTGGTATCATTTTTTTAGGTTTAAAATCGGGCGAATGTAGACCTTTCATAGTGGAAGGATTCCAAGTTGGTCTCATTAGGCCAGATGTCATGAAACAGTTATTGAAATATCCTGAGGTAACTGTTTGCAGTAATAAATAATTTCAATGTTGAGGATATTATGTTTCTTAGGTTTTTAGAGTTACTTCAGGTTATGTAGAGTTAAATCCAGCTTTTCGAGACTACGAAGAACGCACTGCAAAAGTAGATTATGTGCTTCGAGAATTACGTAGCGACAAGGCTTTTATTGCATTGAAAGGTTGGAGAGACGAGGTGAGCATTCCTTGTTGTACCCCCATCCATTCTGATTGGAGAGACCTTTGTTAAATTTTTTATGATTTAGTAAGTATGAGATTTTCAAAATTTTAATTGATTTTGAAATCAAAATCATAATCATGTATAGAAATAATTTGTATATTTGCAAATATTAGTGACCCAAGTTAATATGCTGAATTTTTTATGTGACGTGAAAGGTCAGTTACATTTGATCTTGAGTGTAGATATGGTAAATAGTCTAAAAATAGCAGTTAATAACGGTTGCGATCATTCTAATTTGATGTGGCCTTAAAAGAACATTCTCTTATTGAGTTTTTTATATTTATTTTATTAATGGAAGAAGGTCAAATATAGGCTAATTTATGTATAAGAAGGAAATTAATTTGAATGCTATTAAATTGCCGATATTTAAATTTTTATCAAAATTCACAAAAATGGTTTATGCTGTTCTATTGAAATTAAATGTTTTATCTGCAGTGTTACGATGTAAAAGCGGAATTCCATACTGAAAGCTTGTTGCGTATGGACAGGTCAGCAACATGTCTATTCGGTATACGCAATTATGGAGTAGACATAAATGGTTATGTTAGGCATCCAAAACTAGGATTATGTATTTGGTTACAACAGAGATCATCTACTAAGCAAACATGGCCAGGTGAATTTAGTTTATATTTTCCATCATGATTTTAACCTGTAAGTATTTTACAGACAAATGGGATAATATGGTGGGAGGTGGTTTATCTGTTGGTCACAGTATTTTAGAAACAGCTCACAAAGAGGCGATGGAGGAAGCTTCTATACCTGCAGAACTACTTAAGAATTTAATTAGTGCAGGATGTGTCTCGTAAGCTGCATTAAAATTATTAGTATTGTGGTTTAAATTTGAAAATTTCACTTTTAGATTTTATTTCGAATCTGAAAGGGGATTATTCCCAAACACAGAATTTGTGTTCGACTTAGAACTTCCATTAGAATTTGTGCCACAGAATGCTGATGGCGAAGTGCAAAAGTTTGAATTGTTAACAGCTGCTCAATGCATCGAACGAATATTAACTCCTGATTTTAAAACTACTAGTGCTCCTGTTACACTCGACTTCCTTATTAGGCATGGTTTTGTTTCAGCAGAAAATGGTAAAAAATTAATATTATTTGTGGTGTTATTCATTATAATTTGATATTTCCAGAGCCCTACTACAATATGATAATGGAGTTGCTTCACGTTCCTTTACAAACTATCTACAGTAACCAAAGGTCTATTAAAGAAAATGGACAAGTTGCAAGTTACAATATATAACTCTTTTAATTTATTTTACTAGGCGTTCAATTTTTAAGTTAATTTAAATAGATAATTTCGAACAAAACCAAAATTGCAGCCTTACTCGATTATGATTATTACTACTTAATTTTATTTTCACTTATTTCAGAGCTTCTATTTTTTAGGAAAGAGATTTTTAAATAATATATTTAAATGTAGTAGTTATAAAACTTTTGTACTTAATTGCATATTTTTTCAATTTTTTATTAGTATTTTATACTAACAATGAAGTTGATTATTAATAACAAAAAAAAAGCTAATAATGAGAGCAATTTGTTTCTTGTATAATATAAAATATATCTAAAAGAAAATGTACCTTGTACTACTTTTTTGTTGCCAAAAACGTACTAAACGTGTTTATACAATTTTTTAATTTTTGTTTTTGTAATTAGTCTGCATTTGGCGTACTATATTATTAATAGCTCGGTTTAATCTGTTAATTTATTTGTGATATTACTAAAGACATTCTGCAAATTTTTATTATAAATAAAACCAGTAATTTGAAATGGTTTGTATTCCATTGTATCCATCCAACGAATTATTGTATTTATTGAAAAAGTAAAAATTTTGAAAAGGATGTTTTACTTTTTGGTGGTCTTCAAGAGTTTGGGACAGTAGCTTTGATGGAGTTTATTTTTACTTGGCTTGGGTGTACGGAACATCTTCAGCATTTCCATTTGATTTTTGAACATCAAACTGTTAGAGACAGAAATAACACAAATTATGTAAATGTTTTAAAAGACTAGGCTAGCTCACTCTAACTAGACTATTCAATTTGCCCAATATCAGTTATTACATGAAACCTTTTGTCAAGGCATCAATTGGAAATTCTACTGTCTAAAAATTAATGGAGATCCAACACTGCACCGTGAACAAAGTAGTTATTTTTTTAGTAATTTTGCTTGTGGTCATCACAATAAAGCTAAAAACTGGATTTATTCATTAAAAAAATGTCAACTTAAATATAAATTTCTGGTCTCTAAACAACATTTTTCAAAGTTGTCAATATTAATTCTGTTTCCAGACAACAAAGCTTGCAATAGAAACCCTAAATTTTCTATAAAGGCCAAATCAATCTTTAATATTTTGGATGACTTTGTAGAATTTTTGAAAAATTGTCATTTGTATTGCCTGACCCTGCTTTTACTACGTCAACAAGGAGAACCATTTGTTTCCTAAATTGTTGCATATGGATTTTCCTGGCTTCTACCTCTGCTCTTTCAGCATCGGACCTAACATAATGTTTCCATAAATTTAATCTCTAAGCATTGTGGAGGATGCATTCAAAACATTTATATACAGTCTCTTAAATAAGAACGTGTACGGCGTAAGTAGACAAAATACTGAGAAATATCAGGTAGGCTGTGTAAAAACAAAAATACTGCATATCTGTCAACGGCACAATGTAACAAACACAGTATGTGTTTCATTATTACTGGAGTAATTACATCTGTTAATAATGAGTGCTGCTTATAGTAAACGTTTTGAAGCTGTCTTCTTGTGTTGCCATGAAAAGGGACCAAAAATGTCACTAGGAGCTGCTGTCAAGTATCTTAAAAAATCAAAATCGTTTGTTAAGAAGTGAGTAAGGCATTATAGCATACATAAAAACGTGGATGATCTTCCAAACCGCGGAGAAATTAGAAAGATTACTTCTAGAGAAGATAATGTCATTGTCAACCATTTCAATCAAAACCCATCACTTACTTTGGATAAAGCTCAGCAAAAATTTTCTAAAAAGGGAATAAAAATATCTAAAATCACTATTAGAAGCCTTTGTGAATATGATATCAAACATCGAAGTACTTTATTAAAACCACTTCTTACCGAAGTTCAGGTAAAAAAACGAATAGTGGGCACAAGAAAACTTGAATCAAGATTGGGATAATGTAATATTTACGGATGAAGCATCTTTTTGGTTGTCAACATCTATTAAACGTGTGTGGTGTGTAAAAGGTAAAAAACTCATTCAGCGCACTGTAAAACACCCTGGAAAGATCCATGTTTGGGGAAGTTTTAACGGAAGAGGTTTTGAAAGATTACTGATATTTAAACAAAATCTAGACGCAAAATTTATGAAGGAAATCTACCAGCATGCGTTAATACCATCTGCAGATAAATGGTTTGGGAAAGGAAATCGCGACTGGCTGTTACGAGAGGACAATTATCCCAAACACAAAAGTCGACTTTGCTCTATGTGGAAAGAAGAAAACGATGTACAGACTTCAGGCTGGCCCTCGCAGTCGCCAGATGCAAATCCTATAGAAAATATTTGGGCGTTAATGAAGATGAAGCTACAGGGTGTAATAATAAAGAACCAAATACATTTAGCTTGTAAGATAAGGGAAATATGGAGAAGTTTACCAGTGCAGTACGCAGAAACATTAGTTGAAAATATACCCCGTAGATGTCAGGCCATCTTAAGTAACAACGGTGACTGGACTTCTTATTACTAATTATATTGCGCATTAGTAAAGAAAATAATGTTTCAAAAAAATTAAATTGTATTTTGATTTTCTTACGTTTTGTAACGATTATGCCGTACACTTTCTTATTTAACAGATTATATATGCATGTAAAGCTGAAAGACCAAAGCAATAATTTTGTTTTAATTTTGTCTTCTGGAGGTTGATTATTTAAAGTCTTTGGAGTTGCTCCGCAAATAAAGCATTTCAAAGCTGAAGCAGTTTCTGTTAAGATGTTACATACTTTTCTGTCGACCATAGTACAATAAAAAATAGAGTTGATATTGACTTTGTGACTATTAGCAACAAGTTTTTAGGCCGTAAGTTATTAATTTGATTCTGAAAGTTATCTGTCTCACTTTTTACAAATTCATTAGTCTTCTTATACGCGGGGGTACCCAAAAGTAACCGGAATAGCGTTGCGGTGGGCGGGGTTTCCGTAGTACGCATTTCTCCCGCTAGGCGAAACTAATACTGGTGCTCTGTAAAAGGTAGGTCTTCCTATTAGCAGCCGTTTGTGATCGAAATGATTAAGGTTAGATTAACGTAGGTAATGTTATTTTCATTATTTTATGACAATTTATGTTGGAAATCAGGGAACTGTTAAAAACTGATTGCCGTGACGGTAGTTTTGAACACGTCTTGAAGGTGCGTATTCACAATATGCTATTGTTTACGGACCTTGACCATGAGGGTGATCATACCGTTGCCACAATAGTGAAACATGTCGTTAGAAAAAATAATAAATATTATAAATCGTTAGATTTGGAAATCTATGCCAGCCCTAGCAACGTTGGTTATAGCTATAATCAGCGTATAGGGATTATAAAGTAGACCAACTCTTTAAAAATCCTTTGTTCTTTTCAAACGCCGACCGATGACTTTGAAGTAGGAGTTGGGAGGGTAATACCGATATTTCGAACAGATGCCGCTGCGCTAGTTTCAGTGGCGCCTGTAGATTTATTTATGGACATTATGAATTACTAGAAAGGCTACCATTGCATTTTCTGTTATTAAATCTCAATTTACCAAATTTATAATGGCATTGTATTAAATTGTAGGGCTCTAGCTACTATACACATGTTCAAGGGATGCTGGAGAGAGGGCCAGCGACCGTACAAATACACCTCACCAGGACGACGACTCTCTCTCTTGCCCCTGAAGTTGAACCGAATAGTAAGAACACATGGTTGGTAAATATGTATCTCCTATAATATTGTACATAATGTTATTTAGTTAGTAAATTAATAAACAGTTTAGTGAGTATTATTGCATCTTAATCTAAAAAATTAAAGAAGAGGATGTAAATCATGTACAAATATCCAAAGAAATCAAATTTATCACAATACATTTTAGATACATTATTGTTCTTGTACTCAAATATCTATCTTTAATGGTTACATTTAAATAAATCATTAAATAAATTGGTTGTGTTTTCATATTTATTTTATTAGTAATTTATAAAAAAATTTATTTTGTTACAAATGTTTCTTAATTATACCTACATGTATTATGTACAAAATAATAGGGGCAACCACAGTTCTTATTAGACTATCACAGTTGCGTCATAGGCTGTGATTCGACAACTGTGACGTACGAATTTCAGAATATCACTATATGAGTGTATGAATTAAATATCGTCGTCGTTCGTTGTACACATAATTACAATTCTGATTTTATTTATTAATCGATACCACGGCGCCTGGCGTCAATTATGAGTTGGCGGTTTGAGGCAACCGTGACAGTCTAAGAACCGTGAGAGGCAGCCACCCTAATCTAAGTTTTCATTTGAGAATAAATTGTGAGAGCTTATTCTCAAAAAAACCTAGGTTAGAGTGGGTTTGCCCTGTTATCTTAGTTAATAAAAGATTTAAACAAAATAACACTTGCCTCAGAAACTTCTAAAACAAAGTAACGCAATCTAACACATGAAGTAATTTAAAACAAAAATCTCATTATTTTACTTTATTATAATCAGTACCAGACTAATCCCATAAGCACTGGTGGCGTCCTTGACTGGTCAGCCAGTAATGAGACAGTAGGTGCACATAAATGAAATGTTAGCAGGGAATCACTTGGGTTGTCCTTGTACGAATGTATAATGCAGCTGGCTCAACACCTAGTGCTTATGGGAATCAGTGGTCCGATTATAACACTATGCACACCAAGACCATCTCATTCATGAAATATCCTCTGGCCACTGTAGATCATGTAAATAGTGGTAAGTAGAGGTGTTACAACTTCCAAATCTATAGGCACCAGACATTGTAATTTTGGGCTATGTTGTAAATTATATGAGTCAACATCTGCCTTTGAAGTAATTTTTCCCAAAATGTGATTTAATAGTTGACATTACAGTTATCTTACCACAGAAACCAAAGTTACTTAAGACTAATGAAGTCTGTCAGAAGACTCCAGGGCTAATGTCATCAAATGGTTTGCAAATTGTTATGTAAACCTGATTAACTACTACTTATAAAAGAGCTTTAAAGTGCAATCACGCTTATTGCCAATTTATAAAAAGTCTAGGAAGTGCATATATATAGCTTCGTAACTTTTTGATTCCAAAGGAATCATATAGACCATCATAAAAACTACCTTTGATTTTAGTCATGGATGAGTAGTTGTTTTGTTGGATTGGTGCACTGATATGCAATGATCAATAGCAGGAACAAACAAAATAATATGATAGTGCATTATGATGCTTGAAAATAGTACCTACATTGAAGGAACAGTAGGATAGATAACCATGTTCACTGTTTGGTATATCAAGGTCTAGTCTGCAATATCTTCAGTGGTGAACAGTCTCTAAATACTAATCTGCTAGTGAGGTGAACCATTACTCAATAGAGATTTACTAGAATATTCATCTTTGATATTCCCTAGTAGGAATAATCTTCAATGGCAAGTTTATTGTCAATAATACACATTGGGACTTTGGGAGGTTCATTTAATTTTTATTAAAAATGCTACATGATTCTGTATACTATAGGCTTTTAAGACTACCCTGTATATCAAAACAAAACATTTTCTTGATAATAGTATCTATGGAGACGTTTTGATAAAAAATATTAGAAATTCGTCAAAGTTTTTAACTCAAAATTCCAAGTTTCTTTTGATTGAAAATTTCTATGTGAATCTTAATTAACTAGAATAGTACAAGATGTGTTCACCGTGTTCTGGTTGTGGACCTTGTGCACCATGCTCTGGATGTGGACCTAGCTTTCCTTGTCCAACCTACCCATTTCCGAGATGTTCAGTATGTCCAACTCCTCCAAAATTGACACCCTCTTTTCCACCACTTACGCGGGATAAAATACCATGCTTTCAAATACCATATGAGTTTCCAGTATACACTTGTCCCTTTACCTGTACTCCTTGTGCTGGACCTTGTCTTTCGCCTTGTATGATTGCTTGTGAACCTAAAGTAAGTTTCTTGATATTTTGATAACGTTTGTTATTTTTTTATTAATTTTTCTTATTGTTTTTTAGTGTTGTCCTTGTTAACAATAACATGATGGTCTATCCTGTTGTGTATAATAATGTGAAACATGTAATGTGTTAGCTTTTGGAATCTAAATTATAACTACCTAATAAAGATTCTAATAACAATATTGTTGTTTTTACAATTTTAGTCTAGTATTATATATCTTTATCTCACCATATTTAAGGAGGTTGCATTTCGGTAGATTTTTCTTTAAATTGCACTTTTAACTGTATGATTTTCTACAAATGCTTTGCATAGTTTTTGAGTACTGAGCTAATTAAAATAGTTACAGTTGTGGTGACTACAAGCAGATAATTATATTAAAAATTCTAAGAAGTTATTTATTTTCTAATAATAAAGCATAACTTAAATCTAATTTATTTCTGTAACATTGTTACTCATGGATTGATGAAAAAACTTATTTACTAGACTCCTGATGGCCACACAAAAGGTTCCATTATCTTCTCTCTGTTAGCTTCATCAATAGTTACCTTGAACAAAGAATACAGAAGAGGATACTTAGATTTTAAGGCCTCACACGAAACTTCAGGGACGGTTGGTTGTAAATAACTAATAATATTGTCTGCACTAGTTTTGGGGTACAGTCTAGATATGTAAATAGTCACCCTTCAGCAATTTTTTATCTTTTACTTCACAATATTTGGTTAAATGGTTTTTACTTTTAAGATGATGATTTATTGTTGTTGTATGACTGCTTTAAGCAAATAAATAGAGATGTTTCTTTTAAAATTGTAGTTTTAAAACCTTTTATGGGAATTTGCAATTTAATTAGTTTTTTTGTAGAAATAATTAAATAAATATTAGCTTTTGCACATGTAGGCATCCTTCTAAAAGGTATCCCCCCGTGTTGGACAAAAAGTGAACAATGGTGGGGAACTGCTTGGAAAGACCAAATGCTACTTGCAAATACTGTGTTTATTTTATTTTAAAATATAGAGGTGTAAACATGGGCAAAGAAAAACGATCCATTGCTATCCTCTGAAGTTATGTTTTTACTACTGATGATGAAGTGTTATTTTGCACAACCTGTGAAGATAAAGCGAGTGCAACCAAGCGCTTCAGGTTACACAACATCTTAATATGGTTAAACATCAGAAGTGTGTTGCTTTAAAAAAGAAAAAAACATTATTATAGTATAAATATTATTATTGATAATGCTTGTAGTTCTATCAGGATATCTGTAGAATTTAGTAGAAAACTGTGTAGTGCATTAGTGGCTGCAGACATTCCACTGAGCAAAACTAACCACCCCAATCTTAGAAGTCTCTTGGAAGAAATCTCAACTATGCCAGTACTCGATAAATCAATTCTAAGGAAAAATTACCTATCCTGCTTATACCAGGACACAATCAGATTAATTAAGAGACATGTAGGTAACAACTACATTATGGGTTTCTGTTGATGAATCTATGGATAACCACACAACATAGCCATGGACAGTTTTGAGAGCACAAATTGATTGTTGCTCAATTATTTAATCGCTCGATGATTCTTTTATGGTCAGTATAATAACGTGCTACTTTTTGCTATAAATATAGCTCCTTATATGCTGAAAGCTGGAGTAAGGCTTCAAATGTCTATACTAGAAGATAATCCACCTGACTTGCCTCGCGTGCGCATGGATTGCATCACATAGCTGAAAGTGCAGGAAATACATCCCAAAGTAAATAACATAATTTCAGCTACAAAAAAAGTGTTTTGTAAATGTACCATGAGTACCATTTCCTCTGGAGTCTATTGTAACAAGGTGGGGTACTTGGCTTTCTGCTGCAGAATATTATGCGAATTGTTTTGAAACTATCAAGGAGATTGTAAATACATATAGTAAAAACGATGCACTATGTATAGAAAATTTATTTTAGCAAATTTTAATTGTTGAGCAAAAATAATTAGTAAATTAAAAACACAAGGACTATCAATTGAAGAATGTATTAATCTCATAAATAAGATAAGCATTTTTGCTTGAAAATGTTAAAGGGCTGAAGGGGTTAGCTATAAAACAATGTTTCAGATACAAAATGTAGGTTTTAATTTAATTAGGAAGATAAATGAAGCAATAACAGGGCAAGATGACGGTGGATGAATTTAAATGCTACACTGTAGTAGAACTAAATAGTTCTAAATATGCTCTACTTATATCTTGCGATGTTGATGAAGTTTTTCTAAGTATAAAACAATCTTTTCAGATAATAGACATTCATTTACTTTTGATGATTTAAAAATGTAATACAACTGTAAATAGTAATTCATTGTTGTAAATAGTTTAATATGGAAATTTTATTTCTAAGTTGTATAATTTTTACAATAAAATTAAAATAAATGTGAATGTGAAGGTGCATTCTTTCTAAATTTCCTTGTAAGTGTATTTCCATCGCTATTTTAAAATTTCACAGTGCATATAAATCCTAGCCCTAGTGATGACTGTTGAATATAATTGATCAAAGCCACCTACAACTTGAATTCAGATATCTAGATTGTCATTTTTGTTTTTATTTTTGACATCTGTCAAATTGCAATTAATTGGTTAATTGTTGCAAATTAACTCGGATTAAAAACTAGTGCTGACAACAGAAGAAAAAAACACTTATTTTAGAAGCTTATTTCCATATTTTGTTAATTTAATTAAAATATTCATTGTAAAAGTTAGTTTGCACGTAACCTCAGAAATTTACAAATAGATAGTATTCAAGCCTAAGTAGTATTTTGACACTGCGACTACTATTAATTAGTAGTGTGCACGACCTAAACCGCATAAGAAAATATATTTTCTTAACCATAAGTGATTGTGATAAAAAACAAATTTTCTTACATAAATTTCTAATTAAATATTGACTCATATATTAGATCTTTGCATACATAAATAATTGCAAATTAATAAATTCATTAATAACATTCTTTCTACCATCATCAATGAATCCTCTTAGAATCATGTAGAAGGCAAAAAAGATCTTGACACGACTTTATAACATCTTTATCAAAACTCGAACTACAACAAACATCTATTTGTATGTAAATCAATATATTTTTCAAATTGTTATACACGACAATGATAATATCAAATTTAACAATAGATTGGTCCTCAAATTGTAATCTTTCTCAGTACAAAACATTTGATCTCATTTAACAATTTAGATGCTGATTTTACCCTGTATCGAATTTTTTTCCATAATGGAAATAACCAAACTTTCTTACTCTTACTCTATAATATAACAAATAAAATATTAAATATAAAAAAAGCTAAAAACATAAAAGTAGTCTTCTTTAAAAGTACGTAAGTACAAATTATGAGATAGTGGCTATATCTCTGTTTCCATTTTTGTTTATATCCACGTCATTTATGTTATTATCAAGATCTATCTCATTGGGTGTACTGCCACTTAACAAGTGAGTTTTTTCTTTTTGTGGTGAAAACCTAGAAATATGCAGTAATTAATTAGAAAATTCAAAGATGTTGCAACGAGTGATACTTTACCTCGAACGGAGTTTCAAATATATAAAAAGGAACATTAAGGGAAATGGCGTCATTGTGGCTACCGCTACTGGTACAACTAAAATTTTTTTAAAATAAAATCATTATTTTGTAACATAAATTAAAATAAAATATCTACCTGTTGTAAGATCAGCCTCTGGTTGAGGTAAGGCAAAACGGAGCAAAAATATTGAAATGCCCGTATTTTGAATACCTGTTTCAATAGCAATCGTAAGTGAATTTTTTGCTGATTGCCTACATATCCTTGCTAATAGATAAGCCAACATATAACCTAACCAAGGAAGACCCATACCGGCCACAACAATCTACAAAAAGATTAGTTTTAAGAACAAGTCTCATTAATACCTAAGAAAACCTTTCTTACCTGCCATGAAAACAATTCAAATAAATATAAATTTGTAGCAATAGCAAATATAATAATAAACAATATTAATAAACTAGAGAAGCCTTTCAAGATTCTAACAAAGAAAGCTGCAACCTTTTTGAAAAATCTTTGTATTAAATATCCAATCAATAAAGGCACCACTAATGCAATAGCATACGTTGATATTTCTCTATATGGCACTTGTAAATTTCCTTGCTCAAATATAACCCTTCCCAACGTAAATAACCATAATGGCATCATTCCAAATGCTCCAAACGTACTTATTGCTGTCATGGTGATAGAAAGATCTATATTTCCATCCAAAACGGCAACCCAAACATTTGAAGCTCCGCCACCAGGTGACACACCTGTAAAGAACATTCCCAACTGCATTTCAGGATTATCAGGGAACAAAACTTTTCCCAATCCAAAACTCAGCTAAAATATTATTTATCATCAAATTGAAATCATCTAATATCAATATAGATATTAACTTACAAGTGGCATTATAAGAAACTGACCAACTATACCAATAACAGGACCAACAGGCCTTTTCAAACCGGTACGTAATTCACCCCAATTAAGAGCACAACCAAAATTTATATATATTATAGAAACTAACGTCGCTACAGATGAAGTGAATACTGTATCTATTACACGTTTTGCACGTGTCACTTTTACATCAATGAATTTTTCTGCTAACAATTCAGAAGGATTTTTTTTGAAAAGTTTCAGGGATACTGTTGTGTGACCTGTAAACAAATTGTGAAATAAACTGAAAAAATAATAAAATCAAAATAAGGTGCTAACCCAAAAAATTTCCTGTTATAGAAAAGTTTCCTTTGAAACCTTTATTGAGCTCTTCACTTTTAATTATAATTTCTGTTCTATCCACGTCTGCTATGTGTTCACTCTCTGTAGATAATCTTAACTGTAAATCCGATGTGTTAGGGCCTGTAAAATGTATAAAGTGTTAAAACTGAGAGAGAAATTTTTAAATATTATTATTATTACCTGCTATATCATATTCAAGAATTTCTGTTTCATACATTGTAATGTTCGCATTGTCATTCTTTACATTCAATGTCCATTGAGCAACTACGTGATGGCAAAGTAGAAGAAGACTAACAAGGATTACGAAGAATTGCATCATTGCTGATAAAGGACACATCTAGGGAGAAAAACAATAATATCTCAAAACAAATTTTTTAAAAAGAACATTTCATTAGAATCTCAATTTTAAACTGCAAATTTCTGATGAATCAAGAACTAAGAAATTTCAATTAAGCATCATAAAGTTTCACGCAAGAAGTCACTAAAAATACCTTTCTTTGGTGTAAAAAATGTTTGTTAGGTGCTAGCTCTAAATATTTTCTTTTTTTAATTTGAAAATAAAAAAAGTTAAAAAGCTAGTGAGTTTGGAATTCACATTATTTCATACCAAAGTTATCACTTGGTGAAGTGATTTTGGAAGTTTGTAGTTTAACTTAAAAGTTTAGCAAAATGCACATTTTTGAAGAAAACTATTGTTTATCCATTAAATAAAAAATTATCAGTAGAACTATTGAAAACCGAATTTTGTATCAAGTATAACGTATCCATTAGCAAAAATAAATCAAACTGCAGTGCTTATATCTAATTCTATTATTTCCTTAAAACAAGCCTCAAGAATTAGATATCAATTAAAAACAATACTTGTTTTTGTTAAACTGAATCAAAGCAATTTATACCACAAACACCTCAAACAAAAACAAATATTTAGTTATGATGTCTTTTATTTTCTTATCTAAATTTAGAACTTAAAAGCCACCACATGTTTATATATTTCAGGGCAGCAAAAATGCATTTTATCTTATCAAGGACATTCTAAAAAGGGAGATGATTAATAATTTTGAAGCACCACATTAATGTAATTCTACTGTATTTACTCAATTAATAAATATTAACTAACATAAAGGGAGATTGTACCTCTTTCAAAGTAAGGTTCTATTATGTGCTACTTCCATTAACATAATAGGAGTCATGTTATTATTTGAAGACTTCTAACAATGATTTCAAAATGGAATTTGTTTCTATTGTTTAGTATAAAATTAATTAATGTGCTTTTATAGATTCATACCATGCAATGTTTCACTTATAAAAGCATAAAAGACAAAATCCATTTGAGAAAATTAAAGTGACATAAAATTGTTAATTAGAAGTCTGTCCTTCATGAATGTATTAGTTGGACAAAGACTAATAAAAAGATATAAATTAGACCAGCAGGGAAATAAAAGTGGTTTAACCTGTCGTGCAATAACGAACATTAGTAGAACACGAAATAGAAAGAAAACGAAAGCAAGTACTTTATTTCCATATTTTTAAGATTACCCAAAGTCTAGTGATGTTCAACTGTAATGTCACCTCATGCCTTAATATGTGGAAAGAGGCAAGCAGAGCTGTTTTTTGAACTTTATAGGCCAAGGGAGCAAGCAGGCAAAAATGACAGAACTAACAGCATCATTAGTCTTAATACATGCCCTGAATACAATCAACCAAGATCGGACAGGATTTCTATACTTCTTTTGATGTTATATAAATGATATGTTGAGTCTTCAGGTTCAGCAGGACTGTATGCGGCTTGTTGACTATTTCACCAGGGGCGTAAACAAAACAATTCAGACGAATATAATAGTGTTAGAAATACTAACAGTTAGACCACCATCAGCGCTGTATTATGGCTCTGTGTGGAGGTGAGCTGCCAAAATATGCACCAGTATCTTGAACTGGGCCTTCCACGTTCTGCAGGAAGTGAAGATATTCTCCTGCAAGATAAAATGCAGATAGCATGCCAGCACAAATCCTTCAGTCTCGGACTTCAGGAAGGCAAACGGTAATTCACGAGAGAGACCTCTCTCGTCTTTTACGTTGTATGTTTTTGCGTTAAATAATCTTGTGCTTTCCTGATTCTCAAGGTAATGACTGACATACCCTCCTTGACTTTAGAAGCGTTGCTAGCGAAGCGGCCTAGTGAAACGTCTTCAAGTCCGAGCTTTTATGCAGTTCTGCGAGTCCCTTAGAAAAAAATGTCCCATTTCCAGCGAACTCGCGAACCTTGACAAAGTTCATCAGGGGATAAGTGCTTCCTAGTAATCTTATGTATCGCATCCAGAACTTTCCAAGCTCGGTAGTCCTCTACCTCTCTGGTGATGCAGGAGGAAAACTCGCTAAATAGAGGATTTTCAGTGTAAATTAAGATTAATGTTCATGATCTTCCTGGTCTCTCGATCAAGTTTCAAGGAATGCACGAGTCTTTTTAATGATGAAGGCATCTTGAATTCTGCTGAATGCCCAGAAATTTATATCAAGATGCTCAATAATGTTCTAATCAATCAGTCGAACATTTTCGCCCTCACTCGTCCACGTTCAGGTGCAATACAACAAACTCATGCCTATCACACTGCTTTGGCGGGGATAGTATTAAAAGAGAGCTTCTTAAGTTTCTATCGTTTAGACCTGTGTTTTTCAATCTTTTTGAATACGCGGCCCCTTTTTAAATAAAAAAATTCTGGCGACCCCCTAGGACCGTAACAATGCGGCGAGCGGGAGGGCGCACTCCGCTCTATACGTCTACGTCGAATATGTTTCAAATCACTAATCACACACACGTACCCATTACCCATAATTTTGAACCATACACGTCGTGCGCTCAAACGCCGCCGAGTGCAACAGAGAAAGTTCTTTGCCGCGGGGGAGGCGCGGGACGCGAGACGGGGTTAGCGGCCGTTTTTGTTTTGTTCGAGTCATTTGTCGGAGTACGCCAGCGAGTACAGACGTAATTTTGCTCCAAGCAATAATGGAGAAGTTTCTCAAAAGATCTGTACAGCCCTCCACGTCTGGTACAAGTGGCAGTGACGGAAGCGAATCAAAACCGAAAAAAAATAGACTTTATGACGACAGTTACTTGAAATTTGGTTTTACTGTCATGAATAATAAACTTCAAAGCTTAAGCGTCACCTCTCAACTAAACATTCCAAGGAAGCTGATAAACCGTTGGATTTCTTCGAACGAAAACTGAAAACCCTTAACCAGCAGCAAACTACTATGATGCAGGTAATAAAATAGAATTGTCATTACTCATT